>JAVXUP010004326.1:0-34906 GCA_033070095.1 Escallonia herrerae | reverse complement strand
ATTACATAAAAACCCACTTTACTCTTAATGGCTCAATTACCCAGAAGTTCGCACAATTTTCTTAATTCAATTCCACATTGTGAAATGTGAACATAGACGAGGACACAAATTATGGCAGCAAACAAAAAGAGGTCAAAATCAACGAGACATGAAACATGTTCAGATCCAATCGTTTACAGATAAAGAACTTGAAGCGCCCCGTAAGCAAGTTTAGAAAACCCGTCTCTGCCCCAATCCGCCCCGCCCTTCTTTGTAGGGCTAAAAACCACCCCCACCACACCGCCCGCCCCATTCCGTTTGACAGAATTGTTTTTAAGTTTTAACATGTATTACAAACCATTGGTATGCTAAGTAGCCTATTTCTGAGTGTCCAGTGAAGCCAAAGGAGAGTCCAGAAAGATTGTAACCTTTGTAACATTTCTGATGTTGGTCTCCCAACATTGTACGCACGCCCAAATTCTTCAAGTAAGCGATGGTCTTTTATAACATGGCCAAGGTAAGTCTTTATACAATTCAAAATGCGCCTGAAACCCTAGGTACTCGATTAAGCTCCATATGTTTTGATGAAGTTCAAAATCACAAACTACATTGTCAAAAAGAGAACAACGACAACGGCAACAAGATTAAAGAACATGTTTTCTAACTTTCCAAAACAATATAAGAAAACAACAAGAAGATTAAAGACAGACTAGGAACATTGACACATTGTACTACATAAATTAAATCCTGAAAGTAGGATCATGTCGCAGGCCGGCAGGCGTTGGGTTAGTCAATATACATGTAAATTCGTTTCCATAGCAACGCTAACCTTCGGATTCAGGATTTCAAATCCAGATGGTGGCTAGGAGGCAGTGGTGACAGTTGACGGTGGACGGTGGTGGCCAATCAACTCTAGTCTTCTTGGTTACGTAGTGATGACAATGGAGGTGGTGATGATGGTGTTTGTTCAAGGTGGAGGTGGACGGACGGCGGAGGTGATGGTGACGGTGTTCGGTCGAGTTGGACGTGGACGTGGACGGTTTCGTCCACTGTTACGTAGTGGTGACGTTGGTGGGTGGCTGGTTTGGTGGTGGTGAGGTGGAGGTGGAGGTGGTTTGTGGCCGTGAGGGGCTGACCGCCGACGGTGGGGGGAGAGAAGAAGGAGCAGCGGCGCGGCGCTGGGCAAGTCGGAAGAGAGAGAAATTGTAGGGTTATGGGGAGAAAAATATACATCTCAGAGATGGACGGCTGACATTGGCTGATGCATGAGTTAGTATACCGGGGCGGGTACGATCACGGTCCGGGTCAGGTACCAGAACGGATTGGACAGAATTTAATACTGACGTGACCCTGACCCGGTGTAGATTGAAAAAAAAATACAGTATCCTTTACATTTCATTACTCGATAAAAGTCAAAATAATCGGTTCCTATCGGCACGAGTTAGAAATCCGCTTGGTCCGGATCTAATTTCATCCCTAGTTTTAATGATTTTTCTATTATAAATTGATGCAAATGAAAGTGGGTTCGCAATCGACGTGGAGGTGCCACAAAGAATGCAATCTGAGTCAGATGCTAAGTATGCTGATGTGAGGCACAGTAAGGGTAGAGCAAGGACAGAGACCAAGGGCTTCCAAAACAACGCCTGAGGGTGGCAGTGCTGCGAGGGCGATGGCGTGGGATGAATATACGGCGACAGTCACAGTCTGATGCTTAAGTCCAGAGTCAGGGTCCTGTATGTTTCTCTCTAGGATTCTAGAGTGAGAAAGTGAAGATGTTCTGAGAATGTCCAACCGTCTGAAAATGTCCAAAATGAATTCTCAAGACCTCTATTTATGGAGCTTGAGATGATGATGTCATTAACCGACATGTGGCGCTCTCCGGGAGTGACACGTCACCGAGGGGTCCACAACTATCGGTGCTCCACGTACTGTCGAATCGCATATTCACCCGGCCTGCCCCACACAGTGTCGTTATGACTGTCTGGAAAGACTGGCTCCCACAACGGCGGTGTGGCCAGAGAACCCCTTGATCTTGCCACCAATCCAAGCCCTTGTAGAGTCCCACAGGCTTGGCAGCAGTGGGGAAAACCCGACACCTAGCTGCCAGGTGGACTAGGTGCGATGCCCTCCGAAGATCTGCTCCCGTCTCAGAGTGACCCGGAGGTCATAGTCCCCAGGAGTGCCGATGCGAGCCCCCAGTGCCGGAGCACGTAGGCCAGTCATGAAGACACCCTGGCGGAGATAATGTCCCAGAGGAGTTGCATATCCCAGGGGTGAGTCCTTGTGCCGAGCACTCAGAGCCCGTTAAGGTAGCATCTCGGAGGAGCCGTCTACCCGACGGGCCAGGTAGCATCCCGGAGGAGCTGTCTACCTAGCGGAAAGGGAGTTGAAAAGCCCCCTGGCGGAGACAGTGTCCCGGAGGAGTCGCTTATTCCCTTGGGTGAGTCCTTGTGCCGAAGCACTTGGAGCACTTCAAGGTAGCATCCCGGTGGAGCAGTCTACCCGACTGGCCGAGGTAACATTCCGAAGGAGCCGTCTACCTGGCGAAAGGGGAGTTGAAGAGCTCTCTAGCAGAGATAGTGTCCCGGAGGAGTCGCTTATCCCCGCAGTGAGTCCTTGTACCGGATAACTTGGAGCGTATCAAGGTAGCATCCCGGAGGAGCCGTCTACCCGACTAGCCGAGGTAGCATCCCAGAGGAGTCGTCTACCTGGCGGAAAGGGAATTAAAAAGCTCCATGGCGGAGATAGTGTCCCGGAGGATTCGCCTATCCCCGCGGGATGCTGCACACTCCGGAGAGTGGGTCGCAGCATGTTCCATGTCCATGGCAGGGGCGCATGGTGTGGTGAATGAGTGTGGTGCCCAGGGGCATGTAACATGATTGTAGAGCATGGGCGTGGTGACGTCCATCGTGGGACAATAGCTGGTATCGGGGCACATGTCATGGAGATGGCGCACATGCGCGGTGAAGTGTGTATGGTGCCCGGGGGCACGACATTGTGACAGAGAGCCTCGGGACAGGGATGTATCAGCGACGCAGCACATGGGTGTGGCGGAGTGAGTAAGGTGCCGGGGGCACGTCTGTGTTAGTGGCGCGGCGCATGGGCATGACGGAGTGCGTATGGTGCCGAGGGCACTGTAGTGTGACAGAGAGCCAGGGGGCGCGACTGTATCAGTGGGGCAGCGCATGGGCGCGGCGGAATGAGTAAGGTGCCCGGGGCACGTCTGTGTTAGTGGCGCGGCGCATGGGCGCAACGGAGTGCGTATGGTGCCGAGGCACTATAGTGTGACAGGGAGCCAAGGGCGCGACTGTATCAGTGGCGCGGCGCATGGGGCGCGGTGGAGTGAGTAAGGTGCCGGGGGCATGTCTGTGTTAATGGCACGGCGCATGAGCGTGACAGAATGGGTATGGTGCCGAGGGCACTGTATTGTGACAGGGAGCCAGGGGCGCTCGACTGTACCAGTGGCTCGGCGCATGGACGTGGCGGAGTGTGTGAGGTGCCGGGGGCATGTCTGTATCAATGGCACGACGCATGGGCGCGGCGGAGTGACGTCTGGGTGACGGGGGTCGCGGTGAAGTGTGACGGTCGGAGCATGATGAGCAATCGCGCAAGGATGAGTTTTTTGGTGACAAAATTACGTAGAAAAAGTGATAAGTGCACGTGGCTTGAGCGTGCACGTTTTAACCAGTTGGAAGCGTTGAATATTGCTTGTTGCTTGTGCGGACGTGTCATGTAAAATGGGACCCCTAGTGGGCCTTTGAGTGCGATCAGAATAAGTTGGGAACATAAGTGATGAGACAAATTTGTATCATCTTTTATTAATAATAATAATAATAATAATTCATTATATACATTTATAATCTTTGTCACCTTTTCTTTAGCAATAAATAGTAGTTGAGTAACTCCACATATCTGTTAAGGTCTTTTGAAATAATAATTTATAAGACTGGTTAAGCATTCGCGCTGGAAAAAATTATGACATAGAGCTAGAAAATTGAGCACTGATCATCGAATCAGATACTTAGTTTCCTACATTTTCTGATGGTTCAAAAAGTGTCACTAGAACATCTTTGACATAAATAAAAAAATTTTAAAAAAAGTGTGAATTTGAAACATCGTTTTTTTATTCTATGACGTCCTCTTTTTGTAGAAAGATTTATTCATCCCCTTATATGGCGTTTTTAATGAATTATAGCTATATATATATAATGACTTTAATCTTGCAACACTAAGAAATTTTGTTTAGAATTTTCGCTAGAAGTGTTAAACAGAAATGCCATCAACCATGTTTAGCAACATACAAATAATTTTTTTTCTCTTGCACAATTTGTAGAAAGACAACTAAAACTCTTCGTATAACAATAACAAATGATCGTCAAATATAGTTAGTGGCATTTTCCTATAAGCACTTCCAAAAATAATTTTGTAGCAGCATTTTCTTGACATTACTAAATTATATTTATTAAAAAAAATTTGAGTTAAATTATTGTCATATTAAAAATTACTATAATAATCCAATGAAACAAGTAGCGGCCACATATTTTTATTCCAATAGTCTCTCATCAACCGTTATGGTGACTTGGACTTTTTCTTTGGCGGTGTTTTCACGACGAGCCAATCTTGTAGTCAAGGATCCGGCGACACGAGCACATCAGCAGTATCTCTATCATTATTTGGAGACTAGTGCGACGTGCTCAACTACTGAGCCGTTCCTCTTGCCACGCCGAAATTCCCGTGGTATATGACGGGTCTTTTGGTTTTGCATTTCTGCCCACACTTTCCAAGAGTTAACATATTCGTCCCAATCTTCATGCCAATTTCGCCTGAGTTTTTTTTTCCCAATTATACTCAATTTTAAAACTTATTTATCCGTATACCACACTTTTAGAAATCGTTATTTGAAATCACGATTTCAAAGTAGAAATCACGATTTCAAAGTAGAAATCACTGTTTCAAATAACGACTTCCACTTTACTTCTACTTTAAAGTAAAAATCATTGTTTGAAACCACGATTTCTATCTATTTTCAAAAGTGTAGTATGCGAGTAAATAAGTTTTAAAAATGAGTAAATTAAAAATTAAAATTTAAATATGTATTAATTAGGAAAAAAAACTCTACGTACACTTCTATTTTTTTGCCAAAATACTTGCCACATAGTTCAATTTTTCAACTTCATTTCAGATGCATAGTAAGGAAAGTAAGGAAATGAAGGATGGTCGTTGCCAAAGCTGCAAAGAAAGTAAGAAGGCAACATGTTTTTGGCTAAAAGTAGATAGTTCAGAGGTTCCAACCATAATTACAAACTCGACATAACGTTTAACCTTCGATAATGCACGTAAATTTACAAAAAAAAACTCTTTAATTTTGCAGAAAGTTTGGTAAAACACTCAATGTAAGGACAATTGGTTACAAAAAACACTACCCAATGATGAATATACTCTTAGTTACAAAATTTTCAAAATTTATTGATCTCCTGCCTTACATCTGCTCTTGCTCTCACCCTATAACTCACCGTACCATACGATCATTGCCACATAGAGGATAATTAAACGAGCCTCTAACATAGTTTTGAACCAAAAGCACAAATTAAAAATAAGAAGCATATTTTAAATGTTGAGCTGTACATTTTTCATGATTTTATGGCTTTTTTCAGCACAGTCAATTCGTATTGTTTTTTCCATGAACTTATTTCTGGAATACTCTTTTCTTTTAATCTTGTCAAGGTTTGTGCATGCCTTTTGATTTTTTTTTTCAAAAAGAAAAATATATGAGCAAAGCTAGAGTCTCTATTGTGTGTGTCAATACGTAAATCTCGTCATTATAACAATTTTGTGTATCAAGCGGCTTAGAATTTCAATGAATTGGAATGGATAAAAAAGAAAAAATAATACTTGTGATGGTTTGGAGGCAGTTATAGGTAGATGAGCCCAACAACGTGCACACTAATGACATATATTACAAAAAGTAAATTTGAATAAGAAGGTAAATAGGACTACCCACTTTTATAAGTATGCAAACACTCCATTGAATTTGCAGAAATATGATAAATTTAAAAAGCTCTTGGATTTTGTTATGCATGCGTTGAATCTTCTATTGTACTATGTGGCAAGTACAATACAAAAGTGTGGTATGCACGTGCACGTTCGGAAAAACAAATAAGTGAGCTGGACAGATACATTGTACGTTGAATCTTCTATTGTACTTGAAACAGCAATATTCAACTCGTTCTTTTGTATCTGGTTCACATATAATTAAAACTACTAATTCATATAAACAATATCCCATATATACTTTATTTTTTTGTGTTTGTCAGTTTATATAAAACAATGTTTGTAATATCAAAAAGTTTTGGTGGGCTTTGAATAAGTACCTTAAGTACGGAGGGTGTTTGTGTAGTTTTCCGCTTCAGAGCTCGAAAATCAATCGCTCTTCTTTTCAGTAGCCTTCTTGCTGCTCTTTGCTGCTTTCTTCGCCAATTCTATTATAGGCACGCACCTCGGTTGGATTTTCAATCTCCTAAATCAGTAGGTATTAGGTTTTCATTGCTATTAGTTCTCAGTATCATACGTAATTTTTTGGAGGTTTGATTAAGTCGTAGAGTGAGTGCAACACGCGTCACAGTTGCCTTGGCCCTTGGGCTATGGTCTGCTCTTTTTTTCAATTAATTTTGAACTCCATTTTAGTTTTGATTAAGTTTACTGGTTTCTGTGGCTCTAGTGCGTCTCTATAATCTGTAATCACCACACTGTCTTGGCAACTAATGCCTAAATGTTTCTTCTGTTCTTTGTACACTCCTTGTTGGTTCCTGTTTCAGTGGTCGTGCCCACGAAGTTGCAATCTTCTATTTTGCACGACTTCTAATGTATGTTGATATTAAGTTAGGCTTATTTGCATTAACTTGTTTCAAATGCTTTATTTTTCACTTTTGTCCTTTCACACGTCATATTCTTTGGACCCCTGGCAACATGGAGCTCACCTAGCCTCTTCATGCTTTAGATTAAGCTCAAGCCTTTAAGCTCTTTAATGTTCTTTGGTTTGCGACATAATTCTATGCTTTAGGAGTCACATGGTGATGATTTGATTTTCTGAATAAGATGTGTTTGGAGTCATCCTCCACTTTCTATTTATTTATTTATATATATTTTTTTGAAAATAACAAGAATATTTAGACAGCAAATCAGTGAAGTTACACTCACCCCATAAACGATAAGGAAATCAAAACTCACATTCACGGATGACATCCTCATCTGATAAGCATCACAATATAAAATTAACCTACCTAAAACACAAACTAAATAACATTATGTAAAAACTAACTAACTTACAAGCTTACAATAAACCAACACATAATAACATTATGCACTAACCTAATTAAATAACCAAAAAAAACAACCACAGAAACAGAAAACGAATCGTGATAAGAACCAGTCAACCTTCTCCCTTGAAAACCAAATTGTCATCCGCACCAAGGCCCGTATCCTGAGGCCATCACCGCCTGAGAGTAGCACGCACAGCAACTCGCGTTGCCACCATAGCTGCAACACCAAGCCGTCCACCGTCATCTTCCATTTCACTGCCATCACCACCGACTGCGACGCCAGGCTGCTACCACTAACAATCCACCACATTCACGCGAAACACCACCGCCACACCTTCAGACATTGCATCTCTTTAATTCTGCCACCACTCCCATGGCACAACCCAAGGCTTCGCCACACCAACGCGACACCATGTGCCCAGCCAGCAGTCCTACCATTGGAAGCCTAAGAAAACCGTATGCCACCGCAGCAACATCCACCACCACCAAAACCCAATATCCAACCTTTCTGTAGCAAAACAAGGGAAGGGGGATCCACTAGGGGGAAGACAACCCTAGCAGAAATTAAAAAAAAAAACCCAATCCTACAGACTCACCCTCCTTCCCCAACCCGGTGGCGCCACCACGCCCACCCAACCAACCGGATATCCCACCATAGCAACCTTACCTACCAACAGCAGCAGAAATTCCGACCACCAACAACCCACCAAAAAAAAACCCATCACAACCGCACAGTCGGCGCTCCACCGCCAAATTATATATCAAGCGTCTCACCCAACTTCCATGAACAGCCCAACCCGAAGTAGTAGATCGAGCCTCGGTAATGTCAGGCACAAGGAGAATAAGGATAAAATTGAAACACTGAACACTGAAAATTAATACGACACTAATGGAAAAGGCTTACTTATACGTCGAGTAATAATAACAAATAATATTATTTTTATTTTTTTATAATTTTTTTTATTTTTAGTAACAATATTAATAATCTATCTGTTGAGATTTTTATTAATAAAACTCAAATAGAATAGTATAAACAGTTTTGTGACATAAGAGAAAATGCAATATAAGAGATAATTATATGTATATACACACACATATATATATATATACATATACATTTATGACTTAAAAGAAAGTAAAATGAGAGATTAATTTTGTTAAAATGTGAAAACATATTAGACTTGTATAAAATATAGGAAAATTTTAAGATTTGAATGAGATATAAATTCGAATGAGATATAAATTTAAAATTAAAAGAGAGAGAGATTTACTTTTAAATGGGATATGCTGACTTGAAAGAGAGAGAAAAGTAAAACTTATTTAATTGGTTGAATGTCAAATGGCATAAAAAGAGACATGTCAAGTAAGAAAGAGAATGTTACATTCTTTCAATTTTGTCTTTCATAAATATATAATTAGATTATCCAAATAAGTCTATTCTTTTATTCCTTTGGTTGGTTTGTTACCGGGGTTTCCAAAAGTCATTTGTCCTACGTGCATGGTTTGATTTTATTTTGGGCTAATTACACCTATATCCCTGAGGTTTGGGGGTAATTACACGCGATGACACAAAATTTCAAAATGTAACACTTATGTCCATTGACAAACGGAATACAAAAATACTTAACGGTTCTGACAAAAAGACCAAGTTGTCCCTAAATAAAAGTTGAAATCCTGATACTCTACCTCCCCCTTCGTCGTCACCCCGTCACCGCCTACCCCGTCTACATCCCCCTTCCTCGTCACCGCCCACCCCAAGCCACCACGTGTAATCTCCTGCCCACGTCGAAACATATCGCCAGCGACGTCACTCTTCGCTTTCATCTCTTCTCTCCTCCCCCACAGCAACCCACTCCCTCATTCCATGCCAGCAACTCCATTGCCCCATGCCACCAGTAGCTCCATCGCTTAATCGAGTACAGGTCCCTTTTCGGCGACAAGAGGTTGCAATCTTTGGATTTTGAAGCCCTAATTTGCAATTGCAGATTGAAACCCTAATTGGCAGATTGAGACCCTAATTTGCAAATTATGTTTTTGAAGCTAATTGACAGATTGAGAAATTAAATATTGAAACCCTAATTTGTAAATTAAGGTTTTGAAACCCTAATTGACAGATTGAGAAATTAAAGATTGAAACCCTAATGTTTAAATTAAGACTTAAAATCTTAACTTAAAATTTTTGAAATATTCTGTATATAAAGGGGTAGTATCGTCATTTTAAAAATACGTATTGCTGACATCATTAAAAAAATACAATTTTTGGACGGAATTGTAACGGATGGACACGTCTGATACATTTTAAAAGTGTTTGGTAACGAAATGTTACATTTTAAAACTTTTTGTCCTCGAGTGTAATTACCCCCAAACCTCAGGGACATAGGTGTAATTAGCCCTTTTATTTTTCTCCCTCTGCACAGGACCTTAACTTGAGAATAGGCATTCTTTATTGACCATTTTGTAATAAATCCCTTCGGAGCCAAGTTAGTTGCGGCCATGGTCTGTATATGGTCTAAGTTCAATTCTTTTTAGTGTTCCAAATAACTAACTCAGCATGTTTGAACACGACCTGTTTATAGTAGACGCCTAACATATTACTGATATACACACATTTGATTTTGGCATTTGGTTTAACGTTTAGGTCTTTATGACCAATATAGCCTATGTATTCTTTCTCATAATATTTCCACGTATTACATATATGCATAGTGTTAAAATGCTAAATGACGCTTGTTTTGTTATTTGAGATAAGCACATCATCTGTTCATTTGAAATTTTTGGTAATTTTCCTATTGATTTTGTTTTCCTTCATCTTTGCTTTGGTACCTCAAGCATTATCTTACATTACTTTGGCACAGGTGACAAATGTGACTCCATGCTCTGAGAGCTTTAAAGTTCTGAAAGTTTCTCTTAGTTAATTGAGCTACTAATCTTTAATCTAATAACTTTATATTTATCCGGATATGAATAATTTGATTGGGTTGAGTTTGTATAAGTTGTTGTAGCCACTGCTTTTAATACTTTGTTTTGTTAGGGATTCTTAAGAGATGAATTCTCTTAGATTGTGATCTGATGGAGATATTTTGCTATTAATGAATTTAGAACATTTGTTTAAACCTGGTATTACTAAAATTATTGCACTATATTATCTCAATTTTAGACATTGATTTTAGTCACGCGACATTATTGCGCTATATTATCTCAATTTTAGACATTGATTTCAGTCACGTGACAATTTATGCATGCATGTGTACACAAAAAAATAAGGGATAGATTGAGAGGATGTAAGACCTTATGTGATGGTGTATTGGGCAAGGAGAAGATGATTCTAGAGGTGCCAAATATGGAGTTCAAACAGATGAGAAGAGAGCAGCCTAAAGCTAACAGGGCCACAAAGAACAGGTCAACAGGAGATTTTGTTAAGAGACATTCAGATTTGATTAAGGTTAGGCTTTATTTTAGGAAATCAATCAAAAAGGACAGTAAATGAGAGCTAAAGATAGAGATGTCAAAAGGGCCGGGTGGCCTGCGGCTGGCCTGACCCGACCCATTTTTGGCCCGGGCTAGCCCGGCCTTGCATGTGAACAGTGACGGCCCAACATTTTAGGGCTCTGGACCAGGCCGCACATTTTCAAGATTTAATCCAGGCCCGGCCTGGCTCTAAAAAGCCCGGGTTAGGCCCTAAAAATGGGCTGGCCCGAAACCGGCTCGTCTTTAGGCCCTAACCTGGTTTTTAAGGCTGGCCCGGATTTGGCCCGGATATAATGTTAGCACCCACTAACCTTAGGCAATTCTGCCTAAGGTTAGTGGATCCCTTGTGCCGGTCTCGCAAAGATCATCTTTTGGTGCAACAACCTATGAGTAATTAACCATATCTGGTACTTAGAGACCAGCAGTAGCAGTAGTGACTTTGATCTTAAGATTTGAGTGGTTTTTGGGTATATGCTTGGTTGTGTTTGTTTCTGTCTGGGTGTGTGTGTGGGTGTGAGAGAGGGAGAGAGAAGAGGAGAGGAAGAGGTGATGAAACAGAAGGGCAAACGTCAAACGAGGAGAATGGTGGATCTAGTTTCAGGAAATAGGGAGGGTGGCGGATGGTGAGGCAGAGGCAGAGGCGAGATTGCAGGGTACTTACCAAATGAACAAAGAGCACGGAGAAGAAGTTTTCTTGGGATGAGAATGCGATGTTCGGTGACCACCGGTGATTTCACGCCTGCGATAGACAGGGAGGAGCTTCAGTTGCAATAGGTAGTTTTAACCGAAAATGCATTTTTGGGTACCAGTGGCACTGTGACTGGGGGTCATTTTCATGCTTGTTGGGGAAAACTCACCCGAGGCCAAAATGTCAAAAGTTAAAAGAAAAGGGACTTTGATACTCAAGACCTGTGGGGGGTAGCCAGTGTAACTTCCAATATGCTACGGTAGCGAGTATCATGCCAGAAATATAAAAGGGTTTTTCTTTGATTATTGGCTGCTTGGTCTGGGTCTTTTTAGTAAGCAATCACACAGGTTGATTTATACCTAAAAAAAGGTTAGGCCCGGGCCTGGCCCTAAATATTGGGCCTAGGGCCAGGGCTTGGACTGGGCCTGGATACCCTTCTTCTCTGGCCTGGCCCGGCCCGTTTCCCCACCACGGTGGCCCGGCCCCTGCCCGTTTTCACTTCTGGCCTGTTGGGCTAGGGCCGGCCCAAGCCCGACCCATTGACACCTCTAGCTAAAGAGAGGCTTTAGGCTCTGATTAGTGGTGCAACTTGGGCCAGGCAACCCGTGGACAACCCATGCCAGCCCACAAAAATATGGACATGGTTTTACTTTTATAATGACCGTGGTGGACGTGGGCTCAAAATTTTGAGCCCGTAAAAAATATGGTTGGATATGAACAAAGGTTTCAACATGCCCGTCCAGCCCGTAGGAAAACCAGCCTGTCTAACTATTATATAATATAGATTACAATATATATATATATATATATATATATTATAATATATTTATTTTGTTTTCTTTAGTCTTGAAAACCGTGGATCACATAAGTCTACAATCTCGACTGTCAAACTCTTAACCTAATAGAGTATTATTTCTTTTTGTACTTCTGAACTCTCAACCCGTACTCTGAGAAAGTTAAAGCCTTAAAGCCAAATGTATGCTCATATTCTTGTCCTATTTTTCTGAACCAGATTGAGCGTCGGTTCTCAGTTTTCGTTCATGTTTAGAGATCTTTGAAGACTTTATTTTTTCTACTTTAAGGATTAGAGACTCTTATCTATTTCTCTCTCATTTGTCCCAAATATTTGTTTCCCTGCTTATATATTTAAGTTCATTTTGAGATTTTAATGTATTTTTTCATTATTATGATTAAATTGTAGAGTTAGATGGCTAATGATATGTTTCAAAATAGTTTAAAAAAAGTAATTCGTAACCACTGACAACCCGTGGACAGCCCGCGTCCAGCTCGTGTCTACCAAAATTTTGATGGGCTTGGCATGAATACATATTATTCGGCCCGTAGATGGGCTGGGCTGGACATGGGGCACGACTTCTAGAGAGCGGGCTAGTCATGGTCTAACCCTTGGGCCCATTCAGCCCGCCCAAGTTGCACCCTAGCTCTAATGCAAGGATAAAGAAAAGTGAGAAGTTTTGGAGGTTTAAGAAAAGAAAATGATCTCCAAGAACCTGCCCAAAAATTTGCTATTTCATTCAGAAATGGTAGATTCAGGCCATAGACATCGATAGCGCAGGATAATTGAAGTGCTTAGGATTCGAAATTCTAAATAGGTGGTAATTATTTACTTCAAATAATATCTAGAAAATGCTACAAATTGACTCTTGCGATTTTATTTTTCAAAAAAAAAAACACACAAAATGACATGTACGATTTTTTGGAGGAAAGGTCTCTGGCATGGATCACTCTCAAATCTCATACATTTGCTTAGAATATATTGGTTAATATTGGCACACGCAATGCATGTAGAGAAACAAAGTTAACAATATGATATTTTAAGTTATCAAGCTTGCCATGATGACCAAACATATTCTTGTAAGTAGCTTTTTACCACTTAATATTCTGATCTTGTGTCACTTTTACAAATTTTTAAAATAATGTCAAGTGTTATAGTTTTAGATAGGCATTTACAGTTATGTAACACAAAATGAGTTTTACTGTTGTTTCCTTTGTAAGTAGGCACACGCGAAGCGTGTGGATCATATAGGTTATGTTTGAAATTGACCTTGTAGATTTTGATTTTGTTGTCATTTTCTGTAATAATAAAAATTATGCAATTCAAAATCTTTTTTTCTCAAATCATTTGTGAAGATCGATAGGAAACGGTTGATATTCAAATAAGTATTCACTTATTTTTAAATTTTGTCATGTATTGTGAAGCCTTGAAAAGGAAAAATGGCGGCATTACAATTTGTGGGGGTAGGAACAAAGCTTTTGTAGGAGCGTTGACCATCATTAAAAAATAATATTTTTTTATCTCTCTACTTTTTTTCCTTTCTTTTTTTATGTACTGTTTATCTTTTGATGTCGTCTGCCAGCATTTTAGATAAGAAGTTATGTAACACCAAAATAAGTGTTTCTTTTACATATAATATAAATATATATTAATAATAACAACATGGGCATTACCCACATTTCGAGAGAACTAATTTTACTTTTTCACCTTTGATTATTAGCCTAAAACTAAATCATGTCATGAACTTACCAGAATGTTCATGAAAACTATAGAATGTTCTAGACATAGGACAATAGCGATATGGTAATTCTCATATTAATATATATCATCTAACATCCCCTTCCCCCCCCCCCCAAACTCAAGTTGGTAGAGAATGAACAAGCTTGAGTTTGGAGATTAAGTCTGAAGCAGTGTCTTGTTACTAGCTGCATTATATGAGATCTAAGTTGAGATGAATTCCATGTGTAGAGTTTGGTGACGTGAGAACATACAAGAGTCTCGGGGTGAAGTCCGACAACCATTAAAGTCTTGGGGCGAGGTCCGACAGCTAAGAATAGATTAGGAGTCTCATGGCCCTGTTCTCGGGGTGAGGTCTGGCGACTAGGAACAAGGCAGGAGTCCCAGAACAAGGTCCGCAGACTAAAAGCAAAGCAGGAATCCCAGGGCGAGGTCCGACGACCATAAAGGTCTTGGGGTGAGGTTCAGCGACTAAGAACAAGGCAGAAGTCAGAACAAGACAAGTGCAGGATCCATTGCGGGAACCAAATGAGAGGCATGATGGCATGGTTGGCAGCGTTATGATTGGTGGAGGGAACATAATCTAATGAGGGTGTAGGATTAGGATTTGGGATAAAAGAAATCGACAGAGATAACTGAAGAAGGAAATAATTTTTTTGTGTTTTTTTGTTTGAGCGAAAAGGATAAGCTAGAGTTGATGAACAGTAATAGTGGGCGGTGGTTAGGGTTTAAGCATAAGTGAAGATCACCGTATAGAAAGGGCAGGAAAGAACACCAAAATTCTGATTCAAGAAGAAAAGAAGAGTACGAAAAGAAACAAAATCACAAGAATTGGCAGGGCGAACGGCTGAAATTTGCAAAACTAGTTGAAAGACTCTCAAACCGGCGGATCATTTGGCTCTAATACCATTATAGAAAAGGCGAAGGAAAAAATAATTATATTTTAGAGCATGATAAAACTGAGTACACTGAGTCATTTATATAGATAGGTAAGAGAAAATTATCCTACTAGAAATAGAAAAGAGAATCATGTATAAGTTATGGGAACTATAGAATGTTCTAGACATAGGACAATAGCGATAATGTAATTTCAATATTAAAATATATCATCTAACGTAAATCATCTTTTGGCATGCTTGTTCTCACACTACATTACCCAAACTCTAACAAAATGAGAGAGAGATAATAGCTAAAACCTATACAAAAACAATATAAAATGCTGCGACAGTTCATTGTAATTATTATGAAAGATAAAAGTCGAATCAACCTTACATATCCTAATCCTACGATTTAAAACCATAATCAAAGTCAATGATGGGCGCTATTCAACAATTTCCAGTCTCTATAAGGAGTTTACATTCGATAAGAGGGCTTGAGAGTAACACATGATGAGCATGAAGATATAGTTCCACTCATGTAGTTAGATCTCTAGCAAAGAAAATCAGTCTACCTTGGCCTACAAGAAGAGATAGATATACAATTTTCAGTGATTTTATTCTTTTACTCTTTGATTGTTATTATTTTTAGGACATCCAATTATGGTGAATTACAAGGAGCACTTTTCAAATTATGGATCACATCCCACACATGCTTGACTATACTTTTTTCCTTAGAGGCACCACCCAGTTGCAACGCCATGGTTTTGGATTGCTGTAGTACTCAAGGGACAAAATTACATAAGGGTACACATGTAGACATATGTATGTGTCTGTGAAAGTTTAGCTAAAATCATCATTACCATAATAATAATCATTACTTATTGGCTGATTTTATTAAGGAAGAAGTTGCTCTACGATGGAGTCATAGGCCCGAGTGGTTGGAGCCTTCAATCGGATCGAATAACTAGTATTTACGTCCAAGCCATAGACGTACTTGGTAGGCAAACTGGAAAAGTTGATTAAAGATCGCACCGAAGCACATGAATTCAATTGGTAGTCAACAACCTCATAAACCTAAAACAAAACCAGAAATCAGTTCAGATAAGAAGCTACGCAGACATCTTACAAACATAGAGAGCGGCTAGAGAACATTGTATTATTGTACTATAGCAAATAGCTAGATTTAAGGCCATGCTGTTCTTGAGATTGAATTTGTTGAGTCTAATGGCACCAATTCAGAAACAATATTTTGAATTTCTTTCAAAGCACGAGTTCATGTTTGAAGAAAGTTTTGATAGCGAAACCATTTAAAGAAACACGAATCAACTATGTCGCCTAATCAATAAATAACATGAGGAACAAAACACTAATAAAGAGACGGAAATCAACCGTCCAACAAGTGAACATTTTCACCCGGTTCGGCCTATTGCATAGGCGCCCGTGTGTGTTGTTGACTATAATATTGGAACTCAATCTATTGTAGCGTCGAGTGCTAGCCATACCATGCTATAAATAATCAAATTGATGGTACGACATTTTAAAGTCATATATTTTTCCTTTTAGCCTTAAGTGTAGAAAATTGCGTTGCAGCTAACAAAACCATCAACTCTTAAGCAATAGATTTGCGACTACAAATTTAGTTTGATGCACTCGCTATATGCTTTCTTGTACTTCGATGAGAAATCAACGAGATATGCACAAGATGAGCAGTGGTTTTGAGCTATGGTGAATGTCAATTAATAGAGGACACTAAATATGTTGGGCTGAAGTAAAGATAAGACTCTCAATAAAATATGTGATAATATTGGATACCCTTGCTAATTAAGCACAGACATTATTGTTTTCTCAATTAACATTTTACATTTTGTTTTTTGTCTCTGAAAATGTCATGCATTAATATTATATAATTTTCTCATGTCAATACATTGATATTTTGTCAAAAACATCAATTTTTTATAAGCAAACCAATCGATTGTGTTCGGAAGCTAGTTATATATAAAGGAATTATCCACACAATTAGGATACATAATTATAATTATAAGACCAGTTTTGGTGTTACACAATTTCATACTTCGAAAGGCAACACTTGGCATTAAGTTAATAAAGTTTGAAAAAGAGAAAAAAGGGAAAAGGTAGGAAATATAAGTATTTTGAACGAATACCTAAAACAAGTTTCTCATGCTAACATGATGACGTTTTCATAGTTTTCATTCTCTATATTTTTTTTCTTAACTTCAGATCTCTTCATATTGTTTAATGAAAGCTACAAATTTTGCTGGACTCGCATCATGTTTCTCGAACTGACAGCTTAGTTTTCAAAAAAAAAAAATAGAATGTGCATTTCTCAAAAAGAATATATATTTTTAATTCAATTATAAGAACTTCATTGGTAATAACATAACGTAAACGTGTTTCATCAATTTTATCACATTGTCTTATCATTTTTATTGGTAATGAAAATGCCTATTGCCAACATAATTGAGGTTTTCGTCAAAAGCTAAATTGTAAATAAACCCTAATTTGTAACTTTTAGCAAATAAAAATTAACCTTTTGATTTGGACATTTAAAACCTTGACGTTTTCAATTTAATATAATTGGACCCGAAATTACATCACCATCAAAAATTAAGTGGATGATCATCTGTGCATGCAATTCCAGCAACTTTATCTTAATATAAATCTGCCCAACCTATTTATACGTCATTTCTCTTTATCTTATCCTCTATCTCTCTCTCTCTCTCTCTCATCCCCGCGCACGTGGGCGCATATATACAGAGCCAGTGTTTGCGAGAGCACAAATTTTCAAGAAGATTTGATGCAAAATTTCCCATATAAGACCCACCTTCACCCTGCAATGCTTAAAATACTCAACACAAAGCTCAAGCGCCTCTGCTCTAGACTCCACTGGCCAATTCGCTGCTCCTCCAAACCCAAAGTCATCGTAAAAAAAGTTTGGCAAATCCAACTCCTCCGAACCACACCCTCACCCTAATTTGCCTTTCAATGGATACTCCATTCAGTCTGCCCTGTTTTGCATGGCACTTACTGTTCCCACCATAGAAAAATTACCAAGTTTTCATTACAAAAGTGAAGACTATTCAACAACTCCTAACTACCCATTTGAGAAAAGCAAGTTAAGAGTGAAATCCATGAATGATTGGCAAAAGGCTATATTAAAACAGTCTCCCCTGCATCCAAACTCCATGAACACCACTTTAGAGAATCTCTCTCTCTCTCTCTCTCTCTCTCTCTCTTTCTCTCTCTCTCTCTCTCTCACACACACACACAGCCCCAACAAGGTACTTGTAATTGCAATCCCACAACTTCACCGCAACAATACCACCGCCACTTTTATCATGTCCACCACTATATTACAAAAGCCACCACCAAAGGCAATCAAAATTACATCACCATCAAAAATTAAGTGGATGATCATTTATGCGTGCAATTCCCGCTACTTTATCTTAATATAAATCTGCCCAACCTATTTGTTACTGCTAGAATGTTGATCGGGAACCACGGATGGGAAATTGACATGCAAAATAGAACACATAGTGACCATCGGGGATGTTTCGGTGGAGGATGCTCCGATGCTAAAGTCAGAACGTTGCTACTGGGGGTAGAGTTCTGTATAGCCAAAAATGCACTGGGTGCTTGTGTGTGAACCTGTTTGTGTACCTGAGGCTTTACTCATGATATAGATTCCTCCCGGACTCTTCCCTCATTCAAGACTCTTCTCTGATAGGTCCTCAATGTATTAGAACTATGTTAGGACTCTTCTTTCAGTAGTCGAGTCCTACAAGGCTTCTATCACCTCTTTTAGAGCCTATCCTGATACAGGCTCCGTAGTCGACTCGGAGCTGACCACGCCACGTGTCACCATTTAGTTGGGTGGACATATTTAGCTATATCATAATGCCCCCTGCTTTGACAGTTCTTCTAAGAGAACAGCCAGAAGCATATGGTATAAAGGCCAACCAAAGGCAGTCCAGCTACGAATTTTCCATGTCCGTTGTCCATTACTCAGAGGGAATCTTCGGGATGCCATACTTGATAAGTGTACTCGGGAGCTCTGGCCGGGAAGCCTGGTAGGGAGACCTGCTCGGGAGGTCTGCTCGGGAGATCTGGTCGGGTGGCCTGGTCGGACTGCTTGGTTGAGAGGCCTGGTCGGATGGCTTGGTCGGGAAGCCTTGTGCTTGAGCTTTAGGCAGGTCCTGCTCGAGCAGTCTGCTTGGGTATGGACCTTTTAGCATTAAGCTGGTTTTGCTCAGGCACTCTGCTCGGGCCTTTTGCTCGGGCATGAACCATTTGTGCTTAGGCAAGATGAAGGTTTTGCTCAGGAAATCTACTTGGGAAAGACCTTTCTGCTTAGACACAATCATGGGACTACTCGGCACTCTGCTCGAGCATGGACCATATGTGCTTGGGCACTAGGATGGTTCTGCTCGGGCTCTCTACTCGGGCATAGACCATATGTGCTTGGGCACTAGGATGGTTCTGCTTGGACACTCTACTAGGGCATAAACCACATGTGCTTGGGCACTAGGATGGTTCTGCTCAGGCACTTTGCTTGGGCATGAACCATTTGACATCTCGCCACGTGGTAAGAGCCTTAGTGTATTTCACAACCTCAATCTTCTAGGGAAGCACGCACGAGGAACGGTTCGATAGCCGCCAAAACTAAGGCGGTTACTATTTGAATTTCAAACTTAATGCTCCGGGAATTTCAAACTAAGGCGGGTACTCTACTCGGGCATGGACCATATGTGCTTGGGCATTAGGATGGTTCTGCTCGGGCTCTCTGCTCGGGCATAGACCATATGTGCTTGGGCACTAGGATGGTTCTGCTCGGGCACTTTGCTTGGGCATGAACCATTTGACATCTCGCCATGTGGCAAAAGCCGTAGTGTATTTCACAACCTCAATCTTCTAGGGAAGCACGCAAGAGGAACGGTTCGATAGCTGCCAAAACTAAGGCAGTTACTATTTGAATTTCAAACTTAATGCTCCGGGAATCTCGCAAGACATGTGTATTAAATGTTGCCACCCTTTTGGGGGCAGTAATTTTACCTCCCTTCTATATGTTTGGGTTATTCTCTTCATTTGCCCCCTGCTACTCCCTTTCACAGTGCTCGGCTCATCTCTAACAGTAGTAAGTTCCCCTTCTTTTCTTCTTGTTCGGCACGTATCTATTTCCCTTCAATAGCTCTAAATATCGTAGATTTTGTTAGTACTTGTCTTCAACATCTGCAAGTAGTTCTTCGTCACCTTTGACTAGTTCAACAGAAATTGATTTAGAGAGTGACTCAGAAAATAGATCTTCACAAGTAGGCATGTTTTGCATGGCACTTACTGCTCCCACCATAGAAAAATTATCAAGTTTTCACTACAAAAGTGAAGACTATTCAACCACTCCTAACCACAAATTTAAGAAAAACAAGTTAAGAGTGAAATCCATGAATGATTGGCAAAAGGCTATATTAAAACAGTCTCCCCTGCATCCAAACTCCATGAACACCACTTCAGAGAATCTCTTTCTCTCTCCCTCTCTCTCTCTCTCCCTCTCTCTCTCTCTCACACACACACACACACAGCCCCAACAAGGTAGTTGCAATTGCAATCCCACAACTTCACCGCAACAATACCACCTCCACTTTTATCATGTCCACCACCATATTACAAAAGCCAACACCAAAGGCAATCAAAATTACATAAAAAATTAAGTGGATGATCATCTGTGCGTGCAATTCCCGCAACTTTATCTTAATATAAATCTGCCCAACCTATTTATATGTCATCTCTCTCTCTCTCTCTCTCTCATCCCCGCGTTCGCGGGCACATATATACAAAGTCAGTGTTTGCAAGAACACAAATTTTTAAGAAGATTTGATGCAAAATTTCCCATATAAGGCCACCTTCACCTTGCAATGCTTAAAATACTCAACACAAAGCTCAAGTGCCTCTGCTCTAGACTCCACTGGCCAATTTTCCGCTCCTCCAAACCCAAAGTCATCGTAAAAAAAGTTTGGCAAATCCAACTCATCCCAACCACACCCTCATCGTAATTGCCTTTCGGTGGATACTCCATTCAATCTGCCCAGTTTTGCATGGCACTTGATGTTCCCACCATAGAAAAATTACCAAGTCTTCACTACAAAAGTGAAGACTATTCAACAACTCCTAACCACCCATTTGAGAAAAGCAAGTTAAGAGTGAAATCCATGAATGATTGGCAAAAGGCTATACTTAAACAGTCTCCCCTGCATCCAAACTCCATGAACACCACTTCAGAGAATCACAATATCTCTCTCTCTCTCTCTATCTCTCTCTCTCTCTCACACACACACACACAGCCCAACAAGATACGTGCACTTGCAATCCCACAACTTCACCGCAACAGTACCACCGCTACTTTTTATCATGTCCACCACCATATTACAAAAGCCACCACCAAAGGCAATGCGATCTGAACCAAAAACATCATAGCTAACCCCAAATTAAGCCGTCACCAGATCTTATTCTGATATGGGTAAAAATACACACTTGTGGAAGAGCGATACGTGTCGCCAATAGAGAGTTAAGAAATTGTCCCATGACTCTTGGAGAGGTGGGAAGTGGCATTTATCCACTCTCCTATTATAGGTAATAACCATCCATCAATGTTGTTAATTCCCCATAAAAGCTAGTAACTCCCCATGAAGGGGACGTAACCGACCCTTTAATACATTCCTATAAAATGAAAGTGAAAAGGAGAAAGAAAGGGGGTTCTGACTATCAAAGTTATTTTCAATTCTCTCAAAATTGCTTACTAACTTAAGCATCAGAGACTCTCCACTGGAGCCCCTCCGGGGTCCCGGCGCATCATCGTTTGCTTGTGTTGTGCTTCGTAGGTCTGCTCGCTTGTTCGTTTGGTCCCAACCGATGCTCGTTCGGTGCCGGTCAATTTTTTACCACAACATATTCAAATCGATCCACCATTATGTGAATCGTCATCCTTAAGCCATCGGTAGCATAAAGTATTTAGATTTTACCTTTTATGCATGAATACACCATTGATCAAGAGGGCACTTCAGATGGTTTTTGCATATTTAAGGGATAAGCAAGATTTAGTTTCGGGGTCAAATCACAACACGAATTGTTATTTATCGATTTGAATTTTTTCGAACCGAACCGAACCAAGCACCACTTGTCTAGACGATTACGCTTAGTCGATTTGAATGGTTCTATTTGGACAGTTTGGATATGTTTGCATCAATTTGAAAAGATTGTCCTTTTGCATACCTATTATTCAATTTATATAATCTTCAAACTCGAAGTTATAATTTATCTAAATTGTACATAATCTTGCTACACTCAATTATAAAGTTCTCATCTTTAATACATGATATAACTATTATTCTAAGTATAAATCACAATGAAAATTCTAGTAGGCCATTAGCCTTTGATGTATGAGAAATAATAAGTGAATATGTAAAAGAAATTAGTCACTAGACTTAGTGGATATAATTGATCTCATTATTTTTAAGTTTCAAGATTTTGTTTAGTTATCTTTTCTTAGTATTATTGTACAAAAAGAATCATAAGTACCATTAAAAATAGATTGAACCTAGTCGGCTTAAAAAATGTAAAACTGAATCGTTGAAAATTTTTGGACAGTTCAGATTGTATCGTTTAAGCGGTTCTAATCGGTCTAAACAATTGGTTCTCATCCCTAATTGTTGGAGTTACAATTTTAGTGGTAATGGAACCTTGATGGGGTGGTAAATGAATCAATGATCGTGATGATGGTTTTACGGGTGAAAGGAGGAAAAAACTGACCAATAATGTTGTGACACATATGGTCTATTTAAAATCATTTGCAGTTTTAGTTTTCAATTTCAAAAAAACAGTGTGATTATTTTTTTTATAAAAACAGTGTGATGTTTTGATTGAAGTGTTGCATTTTTTTGCCTTTATATTTTTGTTTTTTTTTCTATTCATCCTGTTAGGACACCACAGCCCAACATTCCTCCATCGCCGCCTGAAGTCGCCTAGCAAGCTTTCACCACCACCATCGCAGATGACTTGGCCACCATCGTTGCCTCCGACGACTTGGCCTTAACCGTCATCGATGACGACCTGGCCTCCATAGTTAGAGGTACCATTATTGACCCTTTAAACCCCATATCTAGTGGTGGTAAACTGGCACTGGGCAAGGACCTCCACCGCTATGGACAATGACTTCGCCTTTGTAGTCAGAGGCACTATTGTTCACCATTTAAACCCCATATCTGATGGTGGTAAATTAGCACTGGGCAAGGAGTTTGACGTCTGATCATGGTGGTGGTAGCGGGAGGAAATGATGGTCATCGAATAAAAAGAATCGAAAAATGGTGGCCTAGATATTTGGGCAGCGACAGTGGATGGGGCCAGTGGATATAACCGCCGGTGGTGGTGCTCCTGTGTGGGGTGGGGGAGGGGAAAAAAGGAGGGTAACAACCAATAATGGTGCTGTGTGTTTGTGTGGTGGGGATGGGGAGGGGTATGGTGGCACATGGTGATGCTAACAACCGGCGGTGGTGGTGAGTGTTTGTGTGGTGGGGGTGGGTGGGTGGGTGGGTGACCACCTAAAAAAATGGATTTTGTTAAAATTTGATTAATTTTTTTTGTTGCTTTTAACAGAGTTTAAAGGTTGGATCTCAAAATAAAATCCAAAACTGTAAACCCAAATTCCAAAATAGAATTTTCAAAAACTAAAGAAAAGAAAAAAACAAAATTGTTTGTCAAACGGGTTTATAGTTAGTTGTTTAATTTTTTGTATTTAATTCTTATTCTTTCAAATACGCCTCTAAGAGGCTCAAGTAGGTACCATGGACACACGGTCATCCATATAATTTAGATTTGGGAGCTGATCCGTTGAGAGCGCTAGCAAAATAGAAGATTTTGCTAGCGCGATCGGGCCGTCCATCCCCGACGGCCCAGATCTTTTTTTTTTCAAAAGCTGTCAGTTGTCCGCTACATAGTGTAGCGAACGGACCTTTTTACCATATTGCCCCTCCTCCCTCGTCCGCTATATTGTAAGCGGACAACTTTTTTGGCCTGACATGTGACAGTCAGAAAGTCGTCCGCTACACAGTGTAGCGGACGACTTTTTGCCTGACACAATTTCATTCATGTCTGTACCTTTATTTCTGCACACGTCAATGTTGTCGCCAATGCTGTCCGCTGCACAATATTGCGGACAGTATTGCCTATTATCCCACTTCTCAGCTCTTTCAACACAATTTTCTTCACCTTCAGAATCTCTTCCATTTTCAGCTCCCTTTAAGCTTCGAGTAACACTTGCTTCAAGCTTCACTCAAGCAAGGTAAGTTTGTGAATGGTGAAGTTTTCTTTATGGATTGACTGGTAAGTATAATTTATTTGTTTGGACAAAAAAGTATAGATTTTTTGTGATGTTCTAGAAATTTGTCACTCTATTCATCAATTGGTGATGTTCTACACATGATGTCATTCTAGATTTTTTGTGATGTTCTAGATATGATGTTCATAAAAAAGGTATAATTTGTTAACTTTAAATAAATTCATTATAGTTTAATTCAATTTTTTTTAGGTTCGCTAACTTCGAAAATTTTATCCTATTTAAATTCGAATTTTTTGAGATATGTTTGTTGAATTTTGGCATGATGAATTTGTCTATTTATCTTAGTAATTTTAATTTGTTATGTTCAATAAATTAATAATTGTTAATTTAGAGACACTTTTGAGATTATGTATATGGTATATTTGTCATCCTAAATTGGTCTATTCGCCAATGTAATTTTTAGGTAATATTTTCAGTTAGAAATGTCATTTGATTGTTAAGCGTAGTCTATTTCTACACAGGTCTTGTTTCACAATGTCTGATTTCGTGTCGAGCTCCAACGCCCCCGTAGATGCTAGTGATCCGTATCTAGGACGAACGTTTCAAACATTGGAAGAAGCTGAAGAATGTTTTCGAGCGTATTCATTGAGGGTTGGTTTTGGCATTAGAATAAAGACTACAAGAACAAGCAACGTAACAAAAAAGATATGCTCTCGCTTATACGAGTGTCATAGGGGCAGAAACCCATTGCAAAATGAGACACGCGTAGGCAATGATGACAGTGATGATGAAATGGGATATTCGCGTAGAAGACGGGACTGCTTTGAACGCACAAATTGCCAGGTCAAGATGTTCGTAAGCTACAAACCCAAGCAAGATCATTGGCTTATTACCAGCCTGGAACTGGCACACAATCACCCGTTAGTAACCCCTTTTAAGGTGAGTCAGATGCATCAACACAAGAAGATGGGTAAGGTCGCGAGGAGCCTAATTCACACAATGAGCAATGCGCGGATATGACCTACTGAGATTGTTAATATTCTTGCTGAACAGGCTGGGGGAATTCAAAATTTAAACTTTAACATGACATACGTTCGTAACGCGGTCCGAACCCATAGACGAGCTGCGTATGACCTCAATGATGCTCAATCCACAATGAGCTTATTGAAACGGATGCAGATGGAGGACCCGCAGTTTACCTTCGATTATAAACTTGACGACGAGCATTGAGTTAGTACAATTTTTTGGGTCGACGGTCGTTTGAGGCTAGCTTATAAGCATTTTGGGGATGTCGTGACTTTCGACACCACATACAGTACCAAGAAGTACTCGATGCCGTTCGCTCCTTTCACGGGCGTCAATCATCATTATCACTCCATCCTGTTCGGGTTCGCCTTGTTAAGGGACGAGAGCGATGGTTCTTTTGTATGGTGCTTTAGGACGTGGCTGGAAGCAATGAACTTCAAAGCACCCAAAGTGATCATCACAGATCAAGATTTGGCAATGAAGAAGGCTATTGCTACCGTCTTCCCAGACACTCGGCACAACTTGTGCACTTGGCACATAAGCAACAAAAACCCTGAACGTCGGCATCACGTGTACGCAAAGTATCCAGACTTTAAATAGGATCTTGACAAGTGCGTTAACAAGTCGTTAACGATTGAGGAATTCGAGGAGAGGTGGGGAAAGCTTGTTCGGGATTACTCATTGCAAGACAACGAGTGGCTCCAGCAGTTGTACGAGCGCAAAGAGCAATGGATTAGCGTTTACATGAGGAGGTATTTTTCAGCGGGCATGAAAACGACGGGCAGGAGTGAATCTATGAATGTCACATTCGATAGTTATGTGGGTACAACTACCAATTTGAAGAGTTTCGTCGCATCCACACAAAAAGCGGTTGCTTCGTTATTCGTAAAAGAAAGGGCTGCAGACTTTGCAACAATGTACAAACAAAGGAGAAGGTTGCTTGAGACCCTGCTGGAGCTGAACGGTGCCAAAGTGTATACGAAGGAGATCTTCTTGCTATACCAAGTAGAGCTGCAAAAATCGGGACGATACAGTATAAACAAGGTGGCAGAAATGTCTACGCGTGAGTACAAGGTTTATTTGCTCGTGAATGACCTCGTCCCTGAGAAGCTGCGCAGAATTTATACGGTGAGCCATGACACATTAACAGATTCGGTGACATGTGTTTGCAAGAAGTTTGAGTTCCATGGCATCCTGTGTAGACACATTTTGTGGTTTTTCACCCAGAAGAATATCAGGACAATCCCCGATAAATATGTCCTGCCACGGTGGACAAAAGGTGCAAACAGGTTGCACGGTACCATTGCCTTTCCGGAGCACCCGTATACTGACTTTGAAGAATTAGAGACATTGCGGTATAATCATATGGTGACAATGTTCACCCGTTTGTTCGTAAAAGGTGCTGCTACAATGGCCAGATATAAACATCTCCTCGAGGTAGCTCAGCAGCAAGAGCCCATCGTCGACCAGTTAGAAGCAGCTTCAGTCAGCAATGCAGTTGACACTGAGCCTACAACGGGATCATAAGATGACGAGCCGGGGGAGGAAGATGACAATGATATCCGGCCTTTGGATCTAATTATATCGCAAACGAAAGGCCGCAAGAGACTACGCGGATGAAGAGCTCTATTGAACAGGCAACTCAACCTAAAAAGCTGAGAAGGTGTGCATTGTGCAACAAAATGACCGACCATGACAAGCGGAACCATTACAAGGCACTGGGGATAAGTCCAGGGGGTTTGCAAGACGAGGAAGAAGATGATGACGAAGCAACTGTAGTGGACCTTTATTTTTTTTGTATAAGTCATCAAGTCTGTTTGACATTTGTAATAATACGTAATATTTTTTTTGATGAGATTATCTTTCGACCGAAGACTGGAAGGTTATTTCTGATGGACTCATTAGAGCCTCCATCAAATCTAACTTTGGTTTTTTTTTTTTTGGTTTGCCCCGTCCGCTACACTATGTAGCGGACGTCCGCTACACTATGTAGCAGACAGCACAGCTGAAAACCTATTTTTATTTTTTGGAGTTCTAGAATGTCCGCTACACAATCTAACGGACAATAAAACTCTTGGTATTCTTTGTGTCCGCTACACAATGTAGCGGACGTCAAATTGCTGTTAAATATTAATCAGATCGGCCATTCTTCTTTCTCCCATTTCTCTCTCTGTCTTGAACATCTCACCCACCCGCCGCCCCCTCTATGGTAACCCATATCTTCGGCGACACCATCGTCCTCCCCCGACTCCGCGCCACCTCCGGTGATAGCCCTGTCCTCCCCTCAACGCCGCGGCGCCTCCAGCAACATCCCTGTCCTCCCCCCTACGCGGCGCCACCTCCGGTGACAGATCCGTCCTGATGGCTTCTGCTTTGGTGAACATGGACGTTTCAGTCGGCAGACACTTCTTTAAGGTCATGATGCCTGGGTTTCATACAGAACTTGTAGGCCATCCCTCTTTCTCTGTGTTTTCACGTGTGTCAAAAGTTTTATCTTTGGTTAAAAACTTACATGTTTTATTATGAATGTTAGGCCATACCGGTAGCCTTTTGCAGATTGCTTACCACACTTTGTTTCGAAGCAACTTTAACCAGCCGCAAGGGGTCATGGCTTGTTAAAATCAAGAAAAAGTGCGGCCAAGAGCAAATTTTTTTCGAAGAGGGTTGGAGCAATTTCGTGGAGCAGCATGACCTCAATGAAGGGGACTTTGTAATCTTTGAACACAAGGGGCATATGCGTTTTCAAGTGCTGGTGTTTGATTAAAGCACTTGTGAAAAAGATTTCCCCCAATGTTGAACCCTAAATCAAATTATGAACAATTTTGTGTTAATGTTCATTTGTCTGATAATTTTAGGTTCTTAATTGTGCATTTGAGAATTGTGATTGTTAATTGATGATTTGAGGTTGTTAATTGATGATTTTTGATTGTTAATCATGCATTTGAGAAATTGAGATTGTTGATTCCGTCGCTAAAACACTTATTCCGTTGCCAATTTCATAAAATAGAATTAGCGACGTTTGCTATACTGTGTAACAGACGGTGCAACAGAAACTCTGGACTCCAACACTTGAAATTTTTTTGGTGTTCTATACATCCGCTATACTGTGTAGCAGCCGGCATAGCAAAAACTCTGGATTCCAACACTTAAAAATTTTGAAATACGTAAAACATAATTGGGGACAGAAAATCGGTCGCTAAATGCCCGCTTGAATGGACACTGTTTGCTAGATTATGTCACGCACGTCCGCTGCATTATCCAGCGGATGGTGTAGCAGTAACTCTCAACTTCAACACTTAGTCATACGTTATACTGTATAGTGGACGGCGCAACAGAAACTCTCAACTCCAACACTTAGAAAATTTTTGGACTTTAGCCGTCTGCTACATTGTGTAGCGGACGGCGCAACAGAAACTCTCAACTCCAACACTTAGAAAAATTTTGCCCTTTAGTGTCCGCTACACTGTGTAGCGGACGGCGCAGCAGAAACTTTCAACTTTAACACTTGAAAAAATTTTGGTCATTTGGCCGTCCGCTACACTGTGTAGCGGATGGCGCAGCAGAAACTCTCAACTTCAACACTTAGAAATTTTTTTGCCATTTGGCCGTCCGCTACACTGTGTAGCGGACGGCGCAGCAGAAACTCTCAACTTCAACACTTAGAAAATTTTTGGCCATTTGGATGTCTGCTATACTGTGTAGCGGACGGTGCAGTAGAAACTCTCAACTTCAACACTTTGAAGATTTTTGGTCTTTTGGCCGTCGGCTATACTGTATAGCGGACGACACAACAGAAACTCTCATCTTCAACATTTATGGACGTCCGCTACACTGTGTAGCGGACGCTGCGACAAATAATCTTTTGGATTTTTCCCCATTTTGTTTCCCATCATTCAATCATTCTCAATGAGCAAAAAAACCAAAATATATACTTCAACTCAAATCAAAATCTAATCAAATCAATCCAAATCAAATGTCAACTGATTTCAACACAAATCAGTCAAATCAATCAATCATCTTCAACACAAATCAACTGTTCTCAACACAAATCAAATCACACCAATGACAGCTTTCTAAATAATCATGATTTATTAAAAAAATTAATCTAATGGTACAATGTCAACTGGGGTCCTCATGTTGAGCCGGATTCTCGTTCTTAGACGGATTTTCAATAAACCTAACCGCTCTAGGCCGGCCTTTCATAATTTGCCAAGCTATCCTATACCTAAAGCCTTTTACGCATTCTTGACTCCAGGCGGCCGCCCTAAGGCTCTCAGACCGACAAATGTAATCCATGTACATGCAAAGGAAGACGCCGTAATCCGAAGAATTATGTTGCTTGGGCCTCATCTTCTTCAATCGAAAATGGAGCTTTGGCCGCGCCGGTACATGTACATCACGGATAGCATGGATCATGGCACAAAATAGATTCTGCGAGAAACAGAAAACGGCGTAAGACACGAGTTAACATTTACAATTGGCAAGTTACAATAAGCATTAAACAACAATCGTAAGGTTACCATAGAGTCCAACTGGGCTTTGTACATCCGCAACACAGGCATGTGGATGGTATCGTCGTGGAGACTGTCGATCACCGATATGACTTTTTCTGTTAATTCGTAGCAAACCAAGTACCAGTGGCTTTCCCCTAAAAATGGGATTAGAAACACGTGGGCAACCCTTGCGCTCACTGGACTATCCCTATTAAGATACGCTCGTAGGTTAGTGGACGGTCTCCACTGGCTCAACTTTTTCTTCCCCTTTGTTCGATCCATTCATGCCATTCAGACACTAGGAGGCTATGAAAAAAGGCATCCACCAAAAAAATGCCCGGATACTCGTTCAGCAGCTCCCGACCCCTTTCCTTCAGAATCTCCACGTAGGTAGAGATGACACCGTTGTCTAACCAACTCCCCAGAGCCAGGGATGACACTTTTCCCCACGAGCAACAGTAATCCATGCCTCCGGGGTGATTCACACTATACGACGCTTTGTCTCGGGGCCCCCCGCTAAAATAACGCTCTCTAATTATTTGGTATTTATGCGGCTTTAGGGGCTTCAATGGATGCCCTTTGCGATATTGCCCTCGGGGGTCGACCGGGAGATATTGCACTCCTTCGGGGGGTCGACCGAGGGATATTGCTCTCCTTCGATGACACATGGTCCCGCCCACGGGACAATGGGCAGTGTCTCGACAGACTGATGTTTTTGAAACCCCAGTCCTGCGTGACTTGACTCTGAGAGAGGGGTTGGGGTTCTGAGTCTAGAAGCAAAGAGAAGGAGGGCACACTGTACTCTTCCCACGGCGTTTGAGCCTGGCCCATGGTGCTTGGCGGTTCCCAATCACCACCCATTCCCGGTACAGAGGACCACCATATCCCTAGCTCACCCCCAAGTCTGTCCCGAGGGATCACTGTATCCCTCGCTCACATAAGGGGGCTGCCACCCCGAATAACCCATTCCCGGGCTGATGCCCAAAGGCTATCCCGATGCTTGGTGCAAAAAATTCCAGCAGCCAAACGCCAACGCTTCAGCCTGTTGGCGAAGCTCCTCGCCCATTGCATCCACCAGATCCTTCCGCTCGCTCAACTTCTGGAAGAAGGCGAACGGAGCATTAACCTACATCCAAAGAGATAATAAATAAGTAACTTCATACACACACTTAGAATCATCAAGTTCAATTAAAAGCACTGGTTGAAAAACTTACCAGATTGTATGCCATCTGCTCATCGATCTGACCCATGGGTGGTACTTCTCCCCTTGTTCAAACCTTACTGGGGCTACTCTCCTCCGGGTGATGCGGTAGTACCACTCATTGTACTGTTCGATGCTGATCACGGGGTTAGGCTCCAACACAATGCCGCCAGCGTGTCCTACCAGGAATTCCAAACCATAATTTCTCGTGCGCACAAGTCGTGCGCATTCGCCTTGCCAACCTGTCCGACACCCGGTGGGTTCCTGTTAAGCCTCATATTCGGCACATCGGCTGGCAACCCCTGCAGGCAGTCAAAATGGCGCATAGCACGATCTGGCAGCTGCCACTCTGCGACCTCGAAGTGGATCAGGGGTGTGCGTTGCAACCTAGAGAGCGTGAAGATGAACGACTCTACCACCCGTCGCGCCAAACATTTGTACGGTGCCCATCGCATCTGGCCCGGAGATAGCGAGTCGAGCTCCCCCCGATAGTACGTAATGTTGTGATGGGGATCGTCTCTCCTCGGGTAGTGGCTGTCCTTCTGGCTATACTCCCAGGTGCACAATCGAGGCCACACATTATCGGTTCCGTCCCTACGCCTGGGTGCGCCGGTAGCAAGGTGTTCATAAGACCACACCTGGGAGCAAAGACAAATTAAATAAAGTATCATCAAAATTTATTGTCGATTCAACAAAAAAAAATCGAGCACGTAATCAAGATTTGTATGATATACCTGCAATAGCGAGAGACATGCACATATAGCTTTGGAGTCGGGCCTCGTTGCCTTGTGCAATGCTCGGTACAGGTACGCAAGAGTTGCTGCACCCCAGGCATAATCCCCTACCTCCAGCAGGTTACCCAACAACGGTAAATATTTGACGCTGACCGTATTCTTCGACGTTGTTGGGAACAGAATTGCCCCCATCACCCACAAGAGGAAAGCTTGTGTGTACAGCACAAGCATCTGATCCGTGTAGTTATCTGGCAGAACCTTGTAGGTATCTACCAACCATTTCAACTTGATACCACCAGTGCTAAATTGATCCTGGGGTATCGAAGTAAAGAAGTCCCTAGCGGTTCTCTTATTCGTTGCTTCCGACGGAGGAGCTATTACCGGCCGCCCCATCACCGGTAACCCTAAGATGAACCCTACATCTTCTAGGGTAATTGTCATCTCTCCGAGAGGGAAGTGAAACGTATTCGTTTCATTTCTCCACCTTTCAACAAGAGCACCTATTAAGTGCCGGTCAAGGTGTTGAAAGATCTGCCCATGTGTGAAAATCCCAAACCCAATCCACGCAGTAATCTTTTATGATATTTGTTCAATTTCCAGGCTTTGAAATTATCGGATACTTCTACTGTGTTGAGAAGTGCTCTTTCCTACGAATTAATAAATATAATTTAAGCAAAACAAACGGTATACAACATTCACAAGAATAATAAAGTTGATAAAATAAGTATCTTACTCCACCATCCCATATGAGCGTACTGATATGGTTTGCTTGGTCGTATAATACGGAGGGATCTTCTGATTCAGGGTTAAAATCCATTTTTTGCAACTGAAATTATGGAAAAACGGCAAGGTTGGAAGCGTAAACATTCTCAAACATACAACGCTAGCATGTGCTCACATAATACATACAACGCTAGCATGTGCTCATATAAGTTCACATGTTGTATATATGTATGTACATACATACAAACAGACACGGAATCGGATTTTACAAGTGAAATCACATGAACAAATAATACGCAATACACATATAATATATATATATATATATATACACACACACACACATAAATTGACAAACGCTAGCACAATCCAGCGCATACATATTCAAAACCATGCATAAGCCGCAATAGTCATAACAACCCTAGATTACGAACAAATAAAGTATTGGTTTGTAAACTTACGTGATTGATGAGACGATTAAAGGATTTCTTAGAAAGAAATTGCTTAGATCTATTTGCTAACGCCACTAGAAAATTTGTGAGAAGAAAGAACGTGAAAAGAAAGAATGAATAAGAGTTTCGAAGTCGTTTAGTATATGGGTTAAGTCCGCTAAATAGTATAATGGACAGTAAAAACTGTATAAGTTGTCCGCTACACAGTATCGCGGACAGTGGGATAAGGACAAAGCAACAGTCCTGTCGCCCCAGGACTGGTGTGACAACTGTCAGAGGGGGTTGTGGATGACTTGACCTCGTGTCAGGTGAAAAGTCGTCCGCTACACTGTGTAGCGGAGGACTTTCGGACTGTCACATGTCAGGCCAAAAAAGTTGTCGGCTTATAGTATAGCAGATGAGGGAGGATGGACAATATGGTAAAGGTCCGTCCGCTACACTACGTAGCGGACGACTGACAGCTTTTGAAAAGATATGGGCCGTCCATCTTCGGGATGGACGGTCAGATCGCGCTAGCAAAATCTCCTATTTTGCTAGCGCTCTTAACGGATCCGCTCTCTTTATATTTAGACTTTTAGCTGATTTTGGGTTCAATTGCTATAAAAAAAAAAGCGGGTTTTTTAAATGCTCAAATCGAAAGGTTAGAGTTTTGTTTCTCAAAGTTTATGAACCTTAGGGAGTTATTTGCAATTAAGCCTCCGTAAAAAATAAAAGATCAGTTAATGAGAGATTACAAATGTCCATTACACTGTTTGTTTGCACTGGCAGTAGCAACCTTCTTCACGAATATCATCACCCACATTCAAAGTTCACAGAGTAGATGCTCAGAAATGCTGGTGGGCGCCAGATTCACAAACCGGTGGATACGGCCCCCGCTCTTCACTTCACCACGCCACCCCCTCAGCGCCGCACTCAAAATTTCCACCTCCTCTTCTGCGCCCAAGGTTCCACGACGCTCACATATCACATCCGCTCGTGCATTATCTCAGTTTAACTAACTCTATTAGGCTTAGCTGAGCGTAATTTAGGTCAATAATTCGGGCGCAGCAGTCAGTAATTTGGCTTCGATTTGCTTAGTTTTTGCATTGCTTTCCAGTTGATTCTAATACGCCAGTGCTTAATTTCAGTGTCTAGCCGAGGACTGTGACGATTTCTTGCCGTGGTTAACGTGGAAGGCCGGAGCGGAGATTTCGTCAGTGCTTTCAATCGGGAAATCCAGTTATGGCAGGTCTTTTGGATGTGTTGATGAATATTTAACTTTAATTTTGAGTTTCTGGAATAGGTTCAGTTTATAGCTACCGGTTGCCGTTATTTGTGTAGCTGATATATTGCTGCTGTGTTTGAATTTTTAGGCCGATTGAACTTGTGCAAGTACATGGCAATGTGTACTGTGTCTGTGTATAGTTTATATTTGTTTCTTAGGTATCTATTGGTGTTTCTGAATAAAGTACTTGAAGTGAATAAGGAAGAAAAAAGTTATAATTATAAGCTAATTTAGGATTCAGAAACAGGATATTGGTGTCAGAAGTGGATCTCAAAACTGTATGTCCATATTTATCAGTCTGCGTCGTTTGTCCTTAAGACGTATCGTTAATTACTCTTCTATTGATTGATTACGACGTTCTTCTTGCTGATGTTAGAAACTTATTAGCATAAGCTTAAGCTATTAGAGAATGAACCGTACAATGTACATCAAGAGCTCATGTTAGAGACAACTATAGTGTCTGGACAGCCATCCTATGGCTCTCACATAGATACATGGATGTCCTATGAGGGACTTCTTCTTGAAAATTTAGTTAGATATGCTAAATAGCCTCAGTTATTTAAAGCTGTGTAGTTTGCCTTTTTTTTCCCCTTCCACTGACTTATAACATGTACCAGAGTAAGGTCGGCTATTTTCGTTGGGAATGGCACAGTGATTTTTGATACGTAATTGTCTAGTAGCACGGACACGGACACGGACCGGGATACGGACACCACTATTTTCCAAAAAAACAGATTTTTGACACCGCAGAACACTGCTAAATTTTTTAATATACTTCTATTATATGCATGCATATGTGTGTATATGC
>JAVXUP010004325.1:0-34947 GCA_033070095.1 Escallonia herrerae | reverse complement strand
GTCCAGGACTTGAATCCATGCTTTCAAGGTTCTAGCTTTTACTCTTTTACCAAGCAATGAGCCTAACTTCCTAATAGCAGATAGGTTCTTATATGTCCACCCTGGGATAATTAACCAACGATGTACCAGCTCTGCCATGACAAACAAAAGGAAGGGGCACTAGCTACAACTTAGAATCGTCCAAGGAAGACCCCAGTAGACAAGCCTCAATCCCGTGAGAAGCTTATCCCAAAAATCGATACGGCTTGGACAGATGACCATTTGTCATCCCGACAGTTAAAACCTCAAACGATGCTAAAACGGATATGAAAATGTCAAGAACGTTGAAGAATGGGCTATATTAAGGGGATTGACATTAAATGAGGGAGCAGTCTATGTGAAAAATAACACTGACAAGAAGTGCAAAATAACAGTCATTGGTTAAACAGCACAGTAGAATAGAAGCTATAAATGCAAATTTAACTACATCTAAAACATGGAAATGCTTTAAGATGTAGGCAGTAAAGATAATGACAGAAAAATTTACCTGATAATTAATCTTAAAGCGTCCAAGAAGGCGACAAAACTCATGGTAGTTCTCATGATCAGCAAGACCTGTCTCCCAAGCAAAACATCAGGAATCAGCTTTAGAGAAAGACAAACAATAAACAGATAAAACAAGATGAAGGCAATAATATGGGATTTCAGGATCGATGGACAGTATATGGCTCCACAAGTATTACGACATCTCTTGTGTAGAAAGTGTCGATAAAGGTTGGATCTTGGATATAAGTTGCAAAAAAGTGAAGAGAGTATTTTAGCACCATCATAAAAGTGTTTTAGCCCCATCAGGAGATGTGGGCAGAAACCCTATCTTTGATGTACTTATTCCAACAAAGTTTTATTTAAAAAAAATTACATGCAGGCATTATAGCTTAAGCTGAAAAAAGATACTAAAAGTGAAAATGATATGATGAATGCTTTGCAAGGATAGAAAGGTTGTAAGTGGTGGTTGCCATGCTAGGGGAGGAACATGGCATACGCGTTAGGCAAGTAGAATTTTCTGGATCATGAAATTCTTTAACTTTATGCGCAGTTTGTATTCCAGTGCATCGAACACAATATGGCGTGCTAACGCTTGGTCTAGAGTTATAAAAAGTTGCAGAGGAACAGCATCTCAACTCAGTACCAGAGGACCTAACTCCCCTCCCCCAGCGTCCCTCTTATTGGTATCTGCAGCCAGAAAAACAGTACTTCGGAGTACTAGTACTGTAATTCTAGGGAATGGAAAATGTGTATATCATTTTGTGTTCGATACAGTAGAAACAGAAAGTGGGATTACCGGTGGTAGTTAATTTAGTATTCTACACCAAACTTTGGTAATACCGGTGACTCCTAATTTAGTATGAATAAATCAGATAACAATTTGTTAAAGAATAATAATTATCCCTTCTTCTCCTCACCTATCTTAAATGTAACGCGATGTATACATGTCAAGATGCATTGATGCCAAGGAGATGGGTTAGCCGTACAAGCAGAGGTGCCAAAAGGAGTATAATCCAAGTCTGATGCCAAGTATAAAGGTGTGGGACAGAGCAAGTGTAGTAACCGAGGCAACCAAAAAGAGCCCCGGGACAAGTAGTGCTGCAAGGGCGGAGGCCCGGATCGAGTACGAGGTAGCACACACAAGCCCAATATTCAATTTCAACTTTCAATGCTTAAATCCATAGTCAAGGTAGGTATACAAACCAAGGTGCTTTCTCTCTTTAGAATTCTCTAGCTTTGAGATTGTAGAGCAAGAACATGGAAAGATAGACTGTTGTGCAAATGAGTTCTCATGTCCTTGAATTATAGGAAGCTTTGAATAGCTTGCCACATAGCGCTCCCTGCAGGTGCCAAATCAATGAGGGTGTGCCAGATGTCAGTGCTCAATACCGCCAAACCGTCGTACTCACTTGGCCTGTCCTGCACAACATCGTTGTGTTCACTGCCTAAGAAGTCCAAGTCACACAATGCTGAAGCAGTCAGTAAGCCCTCGATCCAGCCACCTGTTCAATAACCTTGCCAAGTGCCGCAAAGGCAACGAAGTGGTAGGGAAAGCTCGATGCCCAGCTACCAGGCAAACTAGAGGCGATGATGCTCTTCAAAGACTCCCTCCTAGGAGTAACCAGATGGTCGTGATCCTTAGATGCCCATAAAAGCCCCAACACAGAAGCACATTGACAAATGAGGCAATCATCCTAACCCCGAAGAAGAGAGGCCCAATGCCGGAGCACGTAGACCAATACAACATGGAACATGACCGATGGAAAAGAGCCCCAACGCCAGAGCACGTAAACTATTCACACACAAGCAGTACCGGAGAAGAGAACCCCGGGGCTAGAGCATGGGCGATAGTGGAAGGAAAGACCCCGGGTGCCAGAGCAAGTAGACTAATCACACATGGACAAAACCCAAAGCTGAACAGCCCCAGTGCCTAAACGCATGTTCCACGACCAAGGCCAAGGGCGCATGCTGTGGTGAAGACATGAGTTCGTGAAAGTTCACGGTAGAGAGATTCGTGCATAAGCATGGGGTGACGGTGCGACGTATGGATGCGGTGAAGCATAAAACATGAAAACGGTGCATGTGCAAGATCATGAGGATGCGGTGCACGGGCACGACGCACAAGACGGTGCATGTGCAAAAGACGTAAGAGGAGTACAAAGACGGAAAATTAGCTTGGACATAAGAATTTGGTGTGATGCGTAGGTCCAGAGTCAGGTATGCAACCAAAATGCTTTCTTCTCTCTATGGAACTCTCTTGCATTAAGATTCTAGAGTGAGAGAATGGAGATGAGAAGTGTTGCGGAAATAGTTTTTAATCTATTTATAGGCAGCTGATGATAGCTTGTCACGTGGCGCTCCCTGAAGGTACCACCTTTCGAAGGGTGCGCCCGAGTGTCGACCCACGTAGACCAATCCTGCATGGGCAGATGACAGATACTGTCCTGGAGGAATAACCCACCCTAGAAAGAGAAGTCCTCCTGCAAGAGCACTTACCAGAGGAGTCGCCTGACTAAGATAGGGAATAGTCTACATGTCCTAGTACCACGAGCTAAGTAGCACGGAAACGGACACCTTGTCCGACAAGAACACCAACTAGAAAACCTGTTATCGGAAAGACCAATTCAGTCATCGCTAAATATTATAAACTCTTTATGTATATGCATGTTTATCTCTGTCTCAAACCCATGCCACCCTCGTAAGACAGTAAAACACCAACTAATAAAACACAAGTTGCAGTCATACTTGGAGTTGAATTACAAAACATAGTTAATAAGGTGATGAAGATCCCCTAAACACAAGCTGAAAGGAAAACCTAAACAGATTTTATCCTCAACATCAATTGCCTTATCAGGTTCGTTACCCTCTGGACATTCATTGTCAACATCTGCCCTGAATATGCTTATCAAGTGAGAGATCCATCTCCTTCATAAGATTACCTTCGTCGGAGGGCCCTCTCCCACTTGATAAAGTAGAAATCTATCAGAGCAAAAGATAAGAATAGAATTTTAGGGTTTTCCCTGATCTTCCTATTGTGAAAAGAGAAAAAGAAAAAAACTTACCCTACAATCATCATGACCCTCAAATTAAGTTCAAGGAATTGCAATTCCACCCCATTGAGTTACTGCATAAGGTGTCCAACACGTAGGGCTACAAGCAAACCGAGCTTCTCGTGATCAAGCTCGTTGTTCGTTCATTAAAAAGCTCGTTTGATCGGACATTAAACAAACGAGCCGAAGCTTGATCAGTAAAATTGAGCTCGTTTAATAAACAAGCCGAAGATGAGCAGATATAATCGTTCACAAACGAGCTCATGAAAAACTTGTATGCTTTGTGATTTGTATATAAATGTGGTATTCGACAATCGCCATGAAGCCCAAACCAAATATAATCCCAATACAAAATAGCCACAAAGCCCAAACCAAAACTCAAACTTAAAGCCTATCACATACATCTTAACCTAATTCTAAAGTCTGAACCTTCCTCTCCTTTCTCTTTCTGTTCCACAGATGCAACCGAAGCTCACTCGTTCCTTTCTCTTCTTCTGGTTCCACAAAAAATTCCCATCTTCTAGTTCCACAGAAAACAATCAACGATGAATGACAAGTAACGGTCTAAGTCGGCAAGTGGCAATGCAAAAGGTGGACCCGTTGATGAAGAGGTACCATTTGGTCTCTTGTGTCGTATTAAGGACATATGGGTGTTAAGATTTGAAAACATGTATTCCATTAAGGAGATCTGAAGATTAAAGGTCTGTACAACAAGTAATGGCCCTCCTTTTGATATAGTTCTAGAAAATGGTTGGCTTTGAGTTTTTTTATATCTTCAGGCTTGATTTTGTTTTTGCTCTTTGGGCAATTTGGTCATAAGACATTAGGGCTTGGTTTTTGAGAAATTGGATGTAACTGTTCAAATTATGTTCCCAATTTCATTTTCACGAGCCGAGCCGAGCTTTACTCGTGTTCGTGTAAGTTTGGGGAACACGCGGATTTGGAGCTTGTGACGAACACGAACTAAGCTTGAACATCGTCCGAACTATCGGAAACGAGCTCGAGCTCTCCTTAAAAAGCCGAGTACTCGTTCATTTACAGCCCTACCAACACAGTGACAGATAAATGAAGCTAGATGAACAAAAAACTGGACACCAGTCTGAGGTGTCTAACACATTACAGAGGTGTCCGAGGGGTGTCCCAGTGTCGGTAAGTGGCAGAAATGATACCTCAACCAAGAAGAGGTGTCTCAATTTCCTAAACTGCAGGCATAACCCCTCGAATGCTGCATATCAAGGCCAAGGACACGGTGTGCCGAGGATATGAACAAGTGAATGGGGGCGCAGTACAGAGATGCAGTTGCCTTTGCCTACTACAAGGCACGATAAAAATGTGGTGTCGGGGGTACGGTGCATGGGCATGGCCGTAAGGATGCACTGGATGGGCACGACGCATGGAAGTGGTGCATGGGTGCAGCGACTAATGTCATGGGATATCCACGTCTCAAAAATGGCCAAGTACCACAAGTGCCCAATAGAGGTCGACGACAACCCCACCTCACAGACCAACTCAGTAACTGCACCCCCAAGGTTGTAGTGATGAATGAACATGAAGGGCAAAGACAGAAGCAGCTTGTTTGTGAGTTTTGAGAGGAGAGAGGAAGGGAAGAGAAGAGAATAGAAGAGAAGGGAGAGAAAACAATTTTTGTTTGTCATTTTTTGCGAGTTCAGGAGAAAAAAGAAAAAAAGAAAGCATCCCTCATTCCTCTTGTTTGTAAGTGCAGAAGAAAACAAAAGAAAATACAAAAGATTACTATCATACCACTTTACCGCCTCTCCATGATTCTAACAAAGAAGATATGGTTTTTGTGCATAATACGGGTATAATATAAGTGTTGCTTCATTGTTTAAAGGGTGATATTGTATACCCTTCTACCCCATTTTTGTTTAGCTCTTGCAAAATGTCAACCTTTTATATTAGAACCTTAGGACATGAAGGGCATTAGAACTATGGCTTTCATTGTTTGAAGGGTAACATGGGTATTGAAAAGAGTGGCTTACAATAGTTTTCCTTTCTCTATATTTCTTCTCAGTTTTAAGATTGAGAAGAAAGATTTGGAGAGCAAGAAGCACAAGTTTTCTTCCCTTTTTCCTCTTATCTCTCCTGACAAAAACTCACAACCTAAAGAAACGACAGAAATGGGCCTATTTCCATCCATTTCCTCTCTTTTCTCTCCTACAAACAATTCACAAACAGGGTGAAGAGGTCGGAGGCTAAAGGTAGTGTATCTGGAGAGGAGTACTCCAGATGGGAAACCTTTTAGCGGGTGACCTACTGAGGCAACCCATTTCGTGGCCGCGCACTCCTTCGAGCTTGTTTCTGCTTTAGGCATTTTTTGACACGCTTGGCGTGGAGGACATGTTCTGCTTAGGGCCAATCGGTGCTGTTTATGTTTTATCATTGAATACTAGGGACACGTCTCAAAAAAGCAGGTCCTGAATATGACCACGTGGACATAGCCAAAATGGCTGCAATATGTATTAAGTTAAATAATAACAAGTACAATTCCCGCTAACCACCCCCCCCCCCCCCCAAAAAAAAAAAGAAACAAGAAACGGGAAAGAAGGTTATGTACCATGGAGAAAAGGAACGCCCAAAATGTTGAACATTTGTAGAATATGCAAATATAACAACCGGCAGCACGTTTACCTATCCCTGTTTGTAGTATTTCTTTGGTTCCTTTCATTAGAAGCCCTAAATATTTCAAGCGTTCAGCTTCATTGGTGAACAGGGATCTTCTAATGGAAGCCAGTCGAACCAGGCACTCCAAAGCCTGAAAGAGGGATTTAAACAAAATGTTTCAAAATAAGGTTAGGGTGCAAAAGTAATTATTATGAAGCTCCCAAACGAACTACTAATATCCTAACAACTTGAGTAGCACCTATTTAGTGAATTCACCTTCAAAGAGGCAACCAAATTAGCCACAATAATAACACCAATGAGGGCAAAGGTTGAACATACCCAGAATAGCAATACGTCCAAAAAGGACAATAGAAGAGATTCACAAATTCAAATTCAGGCACCAACCAGTGTATGCCAACAATAATCTAAATACAAGGAGACATAATTAGCTGACATCTGATTGGGGAAGTCAAGAATGAGTGCAAGTTTTGGAAGCTAAAGATATAAGGATGAAAAAGAGAAATAGCAACAGATAGCATTATATCAAATGCTATAAGAAAATTATAATAAAGAACCACGGAGAAAGTTTACTATATGAATCCAAACATGGGGTAAGGATAATAAAAGGTATACCTTTACTTTAAGAAATGGATACAGGAGGAGGATAAATAACATGATAGAAAATACAATCCAGATATTGCATGACATAGTCAAAAGACATTCTAATCCAAAAATAGAATGTTCGATTAACTTTGCAATTCATAACTGGTCCACTATATGTTGGACATGACCAAATTCTATCCAAGGAACCAAGGACATTGAAAAACAAAATGCAACTCATTAAATAAGAACACGTCAGCGTAAAAAAAAAGGCCCTTTTAGTCAATTACAAAATAAGAAAGTGCTCCTTGAATATTTAATAAAGGAAGTAGACAGACATCTAACCTCTCTTGATATAGGCGGTATATTGACAGCATAATAATCAAAAAATATCTGCAGTGTTGAGGGTTCTTCAATGATTGGCTTCCAGGGTGATGGGATCTACATACCATAAAATACAATTATTACAATGAAGAGCAATGAAAACTAGACAAGAAAATAGTTCAAGGACAGCTATAGCTAAAAGTTTCTAATAGCATATCTAAAATGAATCTTTCTAAGGGCACCTGAATAGTGCCAAAGTCGTCTGAACTTTCATCAGATGTCCCCATAAAATCATACGACAGGCATTTTAAGGCTAACGAAAGAGCCAGCTCCTGTAACTTGCTTCGAACTGCATTTCAAATAGAAGAAAATGAATTGCAAAAGGAAAAAGCAATTATCAACAACCCATACAGATATTAAAAAACTATTAAAAGGAAACATGAAAGCATATTACCGTCATTCTTAAGCTGAGATAAAGCAGTTAGTGATATTTGGAGTATCTGTAAAAGTGACTGATCCCTGAAGGAGCAAGCAACCCTCCTATGGTGTGTTGAAGGCTGTACTGGATTGGGCTGATTTTTCACAAGCCAAAATGTAAATAAGTGGCAATAGCTAACTAGTATTGAAGAGCATCAATTTTATTGCTAACTTCGCATAATAAGTATGTAAAAAATCAAAATGGCATCTGCAAACATAGCTTAGCAGAACAAAGAGTCATGTGCAAGTGCTTTTAATTTTTCTTTCTGCATTTATCATACTCATACTCAAATAGAAGCCAGTATTTGGATCAAAAATTCATTCGCATCCCAGTGCTAGATTGACCCATGGGAGCGTCTTTTGCCTGCTGAGCCGCCTGTTTCTCCCTATCATCCAATCCTGTTAGTTAACCTACTCAACTCAAATTCTCTACAGATTTGAGAACAAAGGGAAAGCAAAAGAAAACGGAAAAATACCATTCTCGTCTATAAACCCCCATGGCCACCTTATGAGCAACTAAAGTTTGCTTCTACCTAAACATTTGCATTTTGGTATCTCTTTCATAAGAATGTGAAAGTAACCCACCTAGTCCTAGCGCGAGACAAAAGCTACAAAATCAACAACTAAGAGTCACCAAGGAACTAGCACTCGTTTATTGAAAAGCTGAACTTCTTTGTAGCTGTAGAATTAACTATGACAAAGCATACACATTTCCTTTAGGGACATCCAGGAACTGAAGTATAAATCAAGGTTAATTGAGCGTAGGTACGACATCGATGTCCATTGTTTCAAATCAAAGTCAAGCGTAATAAGTGCATGATCGGGTCACTCCATAGGTATCTCATTCAGTCATGTGTGGCTTTCAGCAACAGTTTCATGAGAACCTTTCTCACTTCTTTTATTTGATAATAACTTGTACTGCTGTGCTTCCTCATGGAGGTAAGGCTTTCTGCCATTATTATCGCTTGTTTTTGGGTTAGCGTATCGGATTACTTGACAACAGTTTGCTGTTTGCCTCTTTTTAGGCAAGGACTAATGTGGTTGGTGTTGTGACAAAAAATACCAAAAGTGTGCATTGACGTCCAAGTTTTCAGTCAAAGTCTTCTATTTGGTCTACTTAGTAAGGGGTATCAATTGGATCTTACAGAAAGCTTAATCTGGAGACAACATCAGCTCATTAATAGAACACAAACCGGAGACAGATAATGACACTGGTCACAAAGCTTCCTTCACAAGTGTTCCTAGCTCATCAAAAGGTTCTGATGCTCAGCATCATCACCCCAACCTCCTTTAAACCTGGAGTGGTCGTTCTGTATCTCTAGGTGAAAACCCCTAAATGCATATTTGCCCTATTTAGTTGAACGGGAATAGGTACTTTGATTTCTACGAAGGGTCCTAAATAGTCAGGCTATCTTAGATTGTGAGATTAAGCTGCCTAAACATCTAAACTTTCAAGTGAGATCTAGAAAAAAAGAATATTCTTAATTTGTTCTATCAGCCCTAGATTGCTCATAGTGTCCTGTACTTGAAGCAACAGAAAACAGGTGGTAATAGTACATATGAAAGTTCATAACATCAAGCAAGAAGAGATGACGCATCATGTTCTATGACAGAGCTCGATAGCCTGTGGACCATACTGGATCGATATTAGGACTTACAAGCTGGCCTTCCTGGTGATGCCAACAAATTAACGAAACAGAGGAAAGTGCATTTAATCTCTGGCTGCTCTCAATAAAAGAGTTTGATCCGATTCGGGCACACAGATTATAGAACGATGGAAGAGAGTCGGCTATGGGCAGCCCATAATTTATGAAAGGTGCGTACTTTAGTTTCAGTTTCCCAAACTACTAGTGGACATGGTGCTTCTAGTTCTACTGATAGAGGAAACACAGGTAAAGAGCTGGTGAGAGTAATTACTGTGCAAGGCCTCCTCATACCAGAGAGCCATGCTGGAAAGTTTATGGCAGTTGGCAGTTCGTTTCCAAGTTCTCTAATATGAGGCCTTATGGCATGCTTCTACTTACAACACTGGCCGAACAGAGCCTGAGTCGTCGTCTAACTGACATCCACGTCTGCTGTCACCTCCAACATTGGTCAAAAGGAGATTCTAAGTCGCTCTCTTAGTATCAAACAGCTTACACCCAAGTTACTGACCATATGACAGGGTCTTCTCATCTCCATGTAAGGAAAAATGTCCGCTAACGTGACTCTTCCTCGTAAGGTTTTTCACTTCACTCTCCAAATTCCAGAGTTTTCAACTCAGTTGTTGTCCATTAAGATTGCATTTGGCGTGCAGGATTATTCAATCGGATAGGACAATATTTGGCTGATAAGCCTGGATAACAATATGCCGGATAAGGCCGGATAAGATATAAATCATGCCCCGCCTTTGGATAAACCCAGATTACAGGCCAGATACGCACTTCATGTGTCCGGCATCATAACGGATAGGATTATCTTGCTGCATCACCACTGGCAACATCCACCACCCTAAACCAGCCACCACACCACTAACACCACCAGAGCAGCGCACCCACCACCACACCACTAACACCATCAACACACCACATCAGCACATCCACCGCTACCGCCGCCGCCGCACCACGAACACCATCAACAAGCCACATCAGCACATCCACCACTACCGCAACACTAACACCATCAACACCCCCCCACATCAGCATACCCACCAAGCCCATAGATCCCTAATTTAAACAACAAAACCAGCACCAAACTCCATCGGCCATAGATCGCACCCACCACTAATTGCCACAGCATTTGATGGCTGTCGCAGACCGGTGGTGGTGGTGGATGGTCAAAGATCGTTTTACATCTGGCGTTATATCATATGGACTGAGTGCTTTGGTCGACCTTGGCATGTGAAACTGCCAAGGTTGGCACAGAAAGATGTTAACGATCTGCGAAGAAGGTGGCCGACGGTGATGGGTTATGTGGCGGTAGGTGCTGTGCCAGCGATTGGTGCGGTGGTGCTCTTCTCTTTCCTGTCTGTCTTTTATCCCAAGTGCCTGGATAGAAGTAAAACCACCTACGGTATAGAATATTCCCACAAAAGTAAGGTAAAAAAATGTCCATTCGAATATCTTATCCGCCCTTTATATGCATGACCAAATGCCTGATAGGATTATTTTTGCCCTATCCAGAGCTCTTATCCGGCCCGCCAAACACAACCTAAAAGTACCTCAAACGTCTCACATTGTAATTTTTTCTTATTCCCCCCCAATGGTGGATTTCAGGAATCGAAGACAGGGAGAATAGTTGGCATATGTAAACCCACAAAGTATATGCCTTCTGGAAGGTTGTGCTCATTATCTTGAGATCCCATATCTCACCAGCTGCGCCAGGTTGACTATGCTAGTTCTCCATGCCATCATTTTTTCAATGGTACCCATTGGGCTCTCCAAAAGTTGCTTCCACGTTCATATTATTCTTTCCGGACTGTGGGAGGGGAATACTAATTCCTGCTTATTTTCACTCATGTAAACAATAACTACTAAGTTTGTGATGCTTGTGAGTTTTGAACCACCATACTGCTTATCCTATGTTGATAACAGCATTGCACCTTTCTTACTTGCTCATTCTGATTTTATGGGCCCTCTCTTGGTGCCTGTTTAAATGAATTATTCACTGCCATACCTAGGTGTATTCGACGCATCCAAGGGAAGAAAACTTTTCTAGCATTAAGTTGGTTATAATATCATTTCAGGATGCCGAAGTCAAAGTTCTCAAGAGTAAAAAATTAATGGCGGAAAGAGTTTCAATCTCAAAAGCTATCGTAGCTTAGTTGTGTGGATACTCCTACTCATAACAGTGTTGTGTTTGAGGTTCCTTTGCAATTTCAAATGAAAAGTTACTACTGCGGCATACCTATCTCAGACTAAAAAGGAAGGGCCTGTTCGTTTACAATTCTCGTTGTGTTCTCATTTTCATTATTCTTGTATCAAGTTAGAAAATATGGTTTTGTACTTTTATCATTTTGGCCAGCTTTTTTCTAGCTACTTTTCTGAGTGATTTGTTACCATCTTCATTTCCATTTTGTAGCGACTTTATTTGCATTTTTCTCTAAATGTTCTCACTATTTACGGTAAAGCTCCATGATATTAATACCCCTATAATGCCTCTAATTGTCTGCTTCATGGCCCACCTTAGTCAGATGCAACCCCATCCTTTTTCCCTTTCCCAAGACATCCCCACCCAATGCCTCCCCAAACCCCCAATATCCACCACCACCATCAACAACAGGCTAAATTGGTGGCTGAGGGTTGGTGTTGAGACTGTGATGGTGTTGGTGGTGGTGGAGGATGGCTTTACGGTGGTTCGGCGGCGGTTGTGGGTTGCAAATGGTGGTGGAGAGGGAAAAAATGGTTATTTGGGTGCAGTTGTTCATGGTTGAGGGTGTTGTTGCAGTGTTCAGCGGTTGAGGGTTGGTGGTTGAGGCTGTGATGGTGTTGGTAGTGGTAGTGGTGGACGATGGTGTTACGGGGGTTCAGAGGTAATTGTGGGTTGCAAATGGTGGTGGAGAGGGAAAAAAATGGTTATTTGGGTGCAGTTGTTAGTGGTTGAGGGTGGTGTCGCATTGGTTCAGTGGCGGTAGAGGGTCGCGCGTGGTGGTGTAGAGAAGCCTGATTGTGGTTTTTTTAGTGGAGTGGCGGCCATGGTCAGAGGAGATGAGATCTGAGATGTTTAGTTGTGGCTATAGTCGGGAACATGGTTCTTCCTGCTGGCCTGGTGGCGGGCGTGGTTCTTCGTGGTGGCACGAGGTGGTCGATGGTGGTGCCATGGTGGAGCTAATACGGGGAGGGAGGGAGGGGGGAGAGAGAGAGAGAGAGAGAGATAGCAGTGATGTGATGGTGTCAGAAGGTGTACATGAACAGTGTTTATTTTTTACTTCTTTCTGACATTTGATTAAGATTGGTCGGAAATAAGGAGTTTCAAAGGTTCTCATTGTTTGAGTAATTTTTTCATAACAAAAACAAGGAAGAATAAAAGTTCACCAAAAAAGGAATCTTTTTGGTAATCATTACGAAAATGAGAAAGAAAAATGCTAAACGAACAGGCCCAAAGTTTTTCACAATCATTAAAACCTCTCTACATGCATTAATCATTACGAAAATGAGAAACAAAAATGCTAAATGAACAGGCCCCAATTATTTCTGAAGCTTGACGAAGCCCTCAAAGTTTTTCACAATCATTAAAACCTTCTCTACATGCATTCCAAGAAGTGTGAACTAGTTTTGTCATCAGGGAGAAAAAAGTACAAACACGCAAATCATTAGATATTAGGTGTCACTACATAGACTAAAAAAGTAGTTTGGCCTTTCTTAACTGCTAAACATGTTATGAAACTTGAGCACGACTAACCTGATTCATCTCGCAAATGAGCTGATTTAGAATTTTTAGACCGATGGCATAGTGAACAGTTGCCTGATGAAAAGCCAAAAGAACATATTTCCTTATCAAACTCAAGCGAATGCATGCCGCGAAACTGAACAGTGGAAATGCTACAAAAATATTTGAATTAGAGAAAAAACAGAGGAACAAGAAACAAATTCATAAATAATTCAGGGTTTTGAAAATACATATGTCGCATAAATTAGTTGCACGATTCTCCTATTGTTGTCACCCAACCTCACACCAACTCCCTTAATCTTGTCACCAACTCACCGCTCCCACCCCAAAACCTTCTACACAATTGACATTCCTGCCTCGGAATCTCGTGCCTGCTCCGCTCCCGCCTACTCTTCGTGCAACTAAGCACATGGTTACATACTCAATTTATCCCAATGGAGAAAGGTAATACGCGCATTATTCTTGTAAAAAGTACACGTAAAAACAAGATCGAAACCAATTTCGGTGATGAAATACCGTCGGTACGTGGCACTTCTAGTAGCACCTTAGTGAAAAATTATGGCACCACTGTCTAGATGCCTCAAAATGTTTTGCCAGAAATGTCAATAAACACGTCCCGTAACAATTTTTTGGCAACTAAGATGGGGATTGCAGCTAAAACAATGACAGATGTATTTCGTAGATAAGAGTCGAGAAAATGTAGAAATCCACAACTCGAAGTTAAGAACCAGAAAAAAGGACAAACACATACAGCGAGGGCACAAATAACGCACATCACTAGACATCAAAGAAAAAGAGGCCATGACTGATTTATGGACTGCTCTCTGACTCCCTGAGCAAACAAAGAACAATCACCGAAACCAAATTCCGATGCTAGATTGGCCAAACAGGAGCCAAGTTGACCAGCCATGCCGTAACTCTTGGAAGAAACAGATAAGAAAAAATACAATGTCAAGCCCACTGTGCAACAACAAGGTCACAGATGTGAGCCACCCATAAGTACTAAGTAGTATAAGCTGAACCACACCATACATCTTCATACGAAATAGTCGTTTGTTAACTCAGTGTCACGCATCAGTAATGATTTTGCAATCCATATTCGGTTTCTAAACCAAGCTCTCTTCATACCTCTTAACAAGGTGAACTGAGTTTCTTGATTTGAACAAAAACGGTGAAACCCATGGACCAGCCAACTCAACCTACAAAGTCGGGACTCAATAACACAGATGAAGTCAGCACACCCTTACAATGACCCTTAGATTGCTGAATTGGCATCTAAAATACCAAAATTATATCTATAAACAAAAAAAAAATCAAAAGTTTTGCAGGAAAAAATAATCAAAAGTAATGGAAATAGTTGAATATTGTAACAGGACAAAATAATGCTCAGGGGTACTAAGGTTAATTTCTTTAAGGATTAAAACTACACTATTGAGGACATGAAAGGATAGGACCCAACGTGAGTTTTCTATTGATCATACAAGCTCAAACATAACACACACGGTAAAGGTTTCCTCAGGCTGGACCGAGATTGGCAATAATGTTGACTTCAGTGCGTTCTACGTGAGAACAATCAACCCAGAAATCAGATCACATCAAGAAATCCTATCACGCTATACAGATAAGCTCTTAATATAGAATGATAACTATTTTTGGTTAATGCTAAAAAATTGCTCATCCGAACTATTTTATTTTTATTTTTCACTTAACAATATTGTGACCCTAAAATAGCGTATATCAGCAACCGAAACAATTTCACAGCAATATGTTGTCTTTTATAAGAAAAACTGCCATTTGCAATCAAGTTTCCTTTTACATTTTAACCAAGAACGATTCAAATCTCATTATTCTTGTGTGTACCAAACACTTTGATGACTTCTAATAACCCAGAAAATGACCAGAGGAACGAATTGGACTCGAGGAGCGTGAAAGAAAAAATTCTAAGGCTTGAGTTCAAAAGAGAGAAGTCCTTCACCTGACTCAAAAAGCTCATTGACTCTTTGACCACCTCTCTGAAGCTGTCATCATCAAACCACCCTAACTTCGTAATTCGGCACAGGAGTTGGATGAGGGATCCAATTAGAAAAGACTCCAGCTCAGGTCCTCTTGTCGCCAGATAGTTTATGAGATAGTTTCCTTCAAGAAAAGAAAGTTAGATGCATCAATTTGGAAATGTTAAAAATAGCATGAAGTATAATCTATACTTTTTTTTCATTACATAAGTTCCTCTTAGCTAAACTAAATATAAATAAAGAATGGTGAGAAGGCTAAGGGACCAAAAAGTGGACAATCATGAACAGTTCTGTGTATATAGCAAGTATTCTTCAAATTCAACACATGTACAGGCATAACTGTCTGCAAGCTAACAGAAGATTACTAATATCAAGCCGGAGCTGCAATGAGAGACGCTGTTCTGTCACTTGCTTCAACAAGCTCGAACTAGCCAGCATCAATGCATAAGGAGTGGCCGCGTTGTCCAGAATATATTGGCATTGTGCAATGTAGTTGCTGTTCATTGAGAAGCATTTCAGAGTGTTCTCTGCATGAGCTCTTTCTGCTGAATCCTGCGAATTGTAAACCCTTTCACACAAGGCTTCAAATTGTGCCAAGTTCTCCATTTGTCGTCAGAGAAGAGTGTCCAGAACTCAGGGAATCAAATCACACAGATTAGGGAAGTCAATTCTTTCTCTTTTTGTGACGTATAACCAATTCAAATGTACAAATTCTCCAGGTACTGCAATTTATAATTAGAGGCAAAAATTAAAAGACAGGGAGAATAATCAAAGATACGTCTTAATTTGATTCAGATCATCAGGTTCCTGCCAAGGTTGTGAAATCAATATAACTGGTAGTACAATGTAGCATTGATTACATAAGTACAAGAGAGTTTTTCTCAATCTGAATGGTATCTTTCTACAAAATGAGCTCAAATATAAAGACAACTCAAGACATGAGGCTCATCAAACTGATCATCGGCAAATTGCATCCATAGTATGTATGTCCATCAGGGACCTGAAGCATCAGACCTGAAACATATATTTAAAAACAAAAAACAAGAGGAATATATATGAATTGTCCAATGAAACATAAAGAGGGGATTTTAGTAGTTGCTGTTCTGCACTCCAGAATGACAATCAAAAGTGCGGCAGAATAGAACAAAACTTATGAGGGTATTAATTTAACAGCATGATCATGATGCCAATATAAGCAATAGGATAAAAACAGTGATTCTTTGTAAAAAGGAATCACGTAAATGCTTTGATAAAAATGCATCCTCTTTCCCAAAAAGCACCGTAATAATGCACCTTTACATTCAGTCATATTAAACGGAAAGAGAGGCTTGTCGGCAGTACCATTTAAACCAAGGCACATGATTCATGTCTATTTTCACAACGCCCATGCCACTGGCAATTATGCCCATGCATTAGTTTGTAGATTGCAATTGTCGCAAGTCACAGAAACAGAATTTAGATAAGTAAGGTCCTTTACCAGAGCCACAGACGTTGAAGAGTTACTATGGCTTCCATACACGAATACTGGTTTTAATGAAGAAGTGTCCAGAATGAATTCCTAGAACTCATTCAAGGGGGGCATGAACTACATCTGTGCATGCATACCAATTATGAATCGAATGACCAGTGTTATATGAACTCCTGCGTTCAGCCCAACCCCATGTCTAGACATCCTACAAGACACGGTTACGAGCTCTATGTCAGATACTGCACCTAATCTCTCAGACACTTCATTCTTGATGAACAGTCAAATAAAAAGAATTAGGAAAGAGAAAAGGGGAACTCACATTAAATGCGGTCCCTTATCTCAATCCTCAACATTCTAATTACTTCAGCAAATCCTTTTTTTATTTCTTTGTTTATAAGTATTAGCTGATCCTCCTTAAATAACTCGCTTAACTTAACTGAGAAAGGCCTTTATATTGACATGTAGATATATACTACCTTTGAATCGACACGTATGCACCAGTCAACCAAGAGTACAAAATAAATTTTTCACGAGTTTGCACGTTCATTCATCAGTATTCCAAATTGGTGTGAGCTGGTATCTCAGAAGGACTTGAAACGTGCGGATTCTTAAATCTGAGGTAGAAACTTAAATCAATCACATCACAATGAGACTCTATCATCCCCTTGTTTAGACAACTGCGACTTACAAATATATGTATCATCTTTGTAGCAAGTGATAATCATAAAAGGACAATCACACATATTTAACCATTTTCTTCTCACAGAGATAATTATTAATATATTGCATAACTTAAGATATTCAAGCTATAGAGACGCTCTACATCATGCAAAATTCAGACATACGCGCTCACAATCTTGCTCTAAAACGCTCTACATCATGCAAATTCAGACATATGCGCTCACAATCTTGCTCTAAACGATGCTATCCTAGAAACATTAAGGTTTTTGTTAATATAACATGCATATGGCTTCTCTGCATGCATGTCAATTTAAAATTTGCATCTCTTAAAGTGTTGTTTCGGATCAACTAAAACGTATTTTCCCTGGATTGGTGAAAAAACCATAAAAGCAATGCAACAATGGCAGAGAGTTTTGTGTTAAAAAATGAGCCTCTTATGACATTAGGCAGGTATATTGAAACCTTTGAATTGGAAGAGATGAGTTGATGAGGGCTAAGCTTTCAAATTATATCTTAGACCAACAAAAAAGAAGTTATAACTAAGGTTTCTCTTCTCAACTTCGATGGAATGAATATACGACAAAGACTGTCAATTAAGGTAGACACTAATTCACGTGACTTTGACCCATCATAATGTCCTCCTTTTGTTCTGTTCGGTATATAGTCACCCTTTGTTGGTCCTTTTTCCTTTGGTTTCGATCCAAAGCAGCTGCACTGAAACCTTAGGAATCTGATGCAAGAAGAGAGAGAAAAAACTCCAGGCCGGATCCCAGGCAAGAGATACAACAAACTGAGTACTTAAAAACCAAATTGCTTTCCTGTTTTCTTGGGCATAGGAATGTCACTCAGAGATTTGTGCATTTACGTGGATGCAAATTTGGTAAGAACTTGAAATTTATACAATGGTCTGCCCAACTTCCAAAACAAAGGACTTTTACTACTCCCCAGCTTCCATATATATTATATATCCAACTACTTACCATATCTATATGTTTAACAGATTGCTCGACAGACAGAGCATGAGGCTGCAAAAGCAGAAAAGAGTGACGTACTCAGCTGACTAATGACCCCATTCGACCTTCTCCAAATGCCAATATTTATCAGTGTAAGTTAACATCTGATGACTTCCGCATAACACTATGGACTCGGTTTTCATGATTTCATGCTTCTCTTTCTAAAATTTGAAACTAATGTACTTGTCTTAGCATAAAGACACGCTCTTTCGCATACAATAATTCTGAGACAACCAGATAACGACATAAATTTATCACCATCTTCCTTTCTACGGTAGGCTTCTAGTGCGCAAACTAACTGTCAGCCCACGGGTTCCACCTTTGAAAAAAAAAAACAGAGAAAATTCAAAGGAAGTAAGAAAACAACTTCTGTAATACATTTATTTACTAACAGAATTTTGCGCACTGTGTTTGGCACAGATTCTCTCTTCTAAGGCCACCTCTATGACCTAATCTTTAAGGTCATGCGATATTTACAAGAAATCTCCCTTCTCTTGTGGCATGTATTCCTATCAATGGTCAAAAGCCTCTACCTATCTCATCTGTTTCTCAGGTAGATAACGCTTCCACACAACCACAATAATTCGTGTTGCTTTTTTCGGAATTTTGAGTATTAGAATGTCATTAAAAGGAGTCTCCACTACCGGTGATGACCCCTAAAAGACCACTAAAACAAGGGCTAAATTGGAAGGAGAAAATCTATACTCTCAAAATAGGACAGACATATTTACGTGGATAGCAAGTTAAAAGAACAATTTAGAAACTCAAGAACACATAAAACGTTAAACAATCATTAATTCTAGGGAATTATACAAACGATAACACTAATCTTTTCAACACATTTAATGCTCATTATCATAGCATAGCGCTTGCCGCGCAGTACCAACACAAAACAATTCATAATTCAAACGCTAAACAACCGCGCAAACAGACTCCGCATATCGGAACATGCAAAACCTCCTTCCAATCACATTCGTTCCCATACAAGCAACGAAGCATGAGTACACATAAGCGTCAAATTACTTCTACGAAAATCCTTAAACCCTAACTAAATACCTAGGGATACTATTAAATTGCATGAAAATATTATGATCAACATGCGTGCTTGCGTTCACGCCAACAGAAACATAAACAAACTTAACAAGGATCATATGACATTCAAAGGAAGTGAACGATTAATTGCAGATTCGTATTGTGAGCAGATAAATCAGTGGATAATTCCGATCATGCAAAAGTAAGCGTAGCTCTACAGAGCAGCGGCTGTTACCGGTATCTACCGGCTTCCGGTGATCGAAAGAGCCAATAAGAAAAACTTACAGAAATGGAGATTCAGATAAGAAAGATACGATGACTTACATGCAATTTCTGTTGCCTCTCTCTCCGTGTAGAGAATTTTAATTTGTTTGTGTTTGGGTTATAAGAGCGGTTGCAAGGTGCTTGTGTTTGCTTGAGAGAGAGAGAGGAAAACCTAGCGAAGGATTTTGAAGCAGGGGAATATCAGATGGGGAAGTCTGTCAAATTGGGACGATCTTATTTGGCTGCGCTGGAAAATGGTCAGTAACACACAGACCATATATGTGTATGTACTCCGTGTGTGTGTGTGTGTTACTTACAAAGAAAATAACAGCTCTTGGGCAAAGTTTGCCATTGCTTTTGCATACTCTTCAAATATTCATCAAATATATAAGTGATTATGACACACGCGATACGTCTGAAAAAACGAAGTTAATAATAGAACATATTGTTAAAAAATTAAGTCTCACTATCACATGCAGAAAAAAATAATTGTAAATTATAAAATCTAAAAGTAATTATTCACGATTTAAAGTTTTATTTTGTGATTTTAAGAAAAAAAACTACAAAATGTCACTTGTCACCATTCTAAATACGTAGACCTGGCAATCGGGTAAAACCGCCGGGTACGGATAAAATTCGGTCAGGTACGGGTAAAAACGGGTCGGGTATAATTTACCCGGATTTTTCCGGGTAGGATTTTTGGGAACCCGTACCCTACCCCTGCGGGTAGGGTATTACCCACGGGTAAATGCTCAATTTCTAATTAATTATTTTTTAAATAAATAGAGTTTAACTAACCACTAATTACAACCTCCCACAATCAAATACTATAGTTTCTCCATAAAAATTCATTACACAAAAATCTCAACATCTTTCCATCAAAAAATTAAAACCAATATGAACATTTTTCAACACTAAAAATATAAAAAAATAAACAAAATCTGCACATCAGAAGACACCACAACCATCAAAATCCACACTGAAAGTCTACCCAACAAGGCAACAACCATAGAGACGGAGTGAAGGTGGCGATGTAGCCACGGTGATAACAGATCGGTGGCGACGCAGCAACGGTAGTGACTGATCGATGACGATGGGGCCATGGTGTTGACAGATCGGTGACGACGGGGCCACGGTGGTGAAGGATCCGTGACGACGGGTCACGATGGTGACCGAACGGTGGCGGCGGAGATGCAGAGTGAACAACCGTGGCAGCGGAGACGATGTAGCCACGGTAGTGACTGATCTATGGCGACGGGCCACGGTAGTGACTGATCTATGGCGACGGGCCACGGTGTTAACGGATCGGTGACGACGGGGCCACGGTGGTGACCGAACGGTGGTGGCGGAGATACAGAGTGACCGACCGTGGCTGACCTACATGGCGCTGTGGGTGGAGTAGGGTGATCGTGACTTCGGTAGATCCGTGAGAGAGAGAGACTTGAGAAAGGGAACCTGTGAGAGGGGATCTGTGAGGGAGAATTGAGAGGCAGAGGCGGCAGATCGAGTGGGAAGAAGAAGAATATGAGAGGTTAACCCTAAAAAAGTTATATATAGGTACAGAATCGGGTAAACCCGGGTAACCCGAAAATCGACCCGAACCTACCCGAAAATTACGAGTTGGTTCTGGTACGGGTCAGATTTTGGCGGGTAGTGAATATTGATACCCGTACCCGGCATTTTGGACCGGGTACGATTCGGGTAACAGGTACGGACATCATTTTGCCAGGTTTATAAATAGGTAGTTATGTAACATCAAAATGTTACCCAAAAAGAGTATTCCCTTTATATATAGTATAGATAAACGCCTTTCATTGCAAAGTATTAATGCGTTTGAAAATCCTATAAGCGGATTTTTTGCTTTTAAAGGATTTTGAGCTGCTTTTATTCAAAAAAAAAAATTATTTCAGCAATAATTACTTTTCAATATGGGAAGCAATCTCAACCCGCCTTCGTCTTTTCCTTTGAAGCTGGGGCAACGTCCGGCCACTAATACACTAGCCAAGAATAGTTTTAAATCTTTGCGTAGCAACAAGAGCTTCATATTGCCGTGCATAACCAAAGCTTGTGGTGCAAGAATTTATGACAACGAATTTTAGCTTTGAGTGGTTTGCAATAGTTAATGTCTAGCTATATTAGGATGATTTTATTTGGCTACACAGGGAATGTTCTGCGAATACATATTTTTGACCAAAATCCTACGTAATTTAATTAACTTTTTTTTACACATAGATTAAGGATTGAACTCATATATTTTGTATATGTTATTTTGCCATTTAGAGAGAGGAGGAGAAGAAAGTGAGTCAACAGAGATAAATGGGTTAGTGGGGTGTTAAATGTGGATAGAGAAGTAGAATAATAAACTGAAAGAAAGTGGGCCAAGAGAAAAAAAAATGAGTTGATGGAGAGTTAAATATAGAGAGATAAATATAATAGTAAATGTATAAAAAGGGTAAATATGAAAAAACACCTACAAAATTTTTTTAATTTAGAAATTGAGCAATTTTTATGGGACGGTCTAAAATAGAAATATGATCAAGTTTTATAGGACGGATAGAGTATTAAGTTATTTAGGTAGCACATATTGCTAAAACAATATGAGAATTCAAAAGTTGTCAGGACAGAACTACCCTCTTTCTCTTCAAACCATTTTCTCTCACTTGCTTGATCACCCCCACCACCACAGTCGCTATAACCTCCACCATCCCTGCTACCACCACCATACGAACCACCCTTTAGCCACATGATGGACCAGCACCTCTCTCACTGTAGTTTATTAGGGGAGACACTACCATAATTAACCTTGACTGGAGAGAAGATGGCCAGAACTAATTGTGGCTTTAGCTATGTTTTAAGTTATAATTAAGAGAAATAGAGATGAGAGAGAGAGAGAGAGAGAGAGAGGAGTCTAGTTTCTCCTTCATATCATAAACAATACATGTAATCATCTCTTTAGCACCTCTATAGGGTGGTTACAATTCGAATTCAAAATAAAATTCAAAAAGCTAGATAGGTGGGAGGGCATGCCAACTAATATTGGCGCCCTCAACCGCAATACATAAAAACTTACCAAAATCTAATTCAAAATATTAAGCACGAACATTGCTATCTTGAGCTAGTTGTTGATATTGTTGTTAGTTTGTTTTCTTTTGCAATGTAACTGTTGCAGCGATGATCGTTCCTGCTATGCATGTGCTGGTAGCTTAACTTTGATCTTTAGTTTTCTCCTTGGATTCTCACAAGCTAGTTCACTACCCTTTTCCCCTTTCATTTCCAAAGGGTCATAACTTAGATAACGAGCTTTGAGGATGTCTCAATTGTAATATCCCACATTGGATGTGGAATAGTATGAGATGACCCTTATAAGACATTGCCAAGGAACTCATAAATACTTACTTGGCTAGCCCTTTTGAGGGAGGCATTACCCTGTGGTGGGGCCATGGACCGGGTCGTTACAAATGGTATCAGAACTGACTCTCGAAAGCTCCGGCTGGGATATCTAGTTGGGTTGCCGATGGTTGGGGAAACGAAGGCAAGCCCGGGTATATCCCACATCAAGAGGATGGTTAGGGCAACGAAGGGTGAGCCCGGTATATCCCACATTGGCTAAAGAGGAAGATTTTGGGCTATGTGTGATCGAGCCTTAGCGAGGACGCTAAGGTATAAGAAGAGGAGACTGTAATATCCCACATCAGATGGGGAATAGTATGAGATGACCCTTATAAGACATTGCCAAGGAATTCATAAGTACCTACTTGGCTAGCCCTTTAGAGGGAGGCATTGCCCTGTGGTGGGGTCATGGACCGAGTCATTACAGATGTCCCAAGTATCTTCACACGTTGGAGTGCTTGACTTCTAGACCAAGACCAATGGAGTTTGGAATCATTACAGCAAATCATCGTCAATTTATAACTACCACAAGTTCCATAAGCATATGTCCGCTCTCAATGGTTGAAGGCAATTTAGTGGAAGGTGAGATCAGAGGCTGATTCGTTTCATTAATAGACACACTTAAAACACTCGATGTAAAAGAAATGTAAGGGCAATTGAAACTTGTAAGCAACTAGGCCTATTTTGACAACGACTTGGTAAGAACCATAAAAGCGAAGAGATAGCTTGAGGTTACGTCTAAGGGCTGCAGAACTATAAGGCTGGTGTGGCGCATCGCCTTCTAAATATCCTAGGCCCAGGAAGGCCTAAAAAATGTCGAGTCACCATCTTAATTTTATCATCAATTAAAATAAAAATAAGCAAAAACTCTAAATCACTATAAATTGCCAACATAGGCGTCTAATGAAACGAGTATAGAAATGATGTCTGGCTAAGTTATATAGCGGGAAGGTATTAGGCACCCCGTTATACCCTAAATGGTCTCTACTACAATGTTGATAACTTTTAGCTTTTATATCCCAAAGACAACAAACAATTAAATATGCACAAAATAAACCCTAAACTATTCAAAGATTTGGCTAAACCCAATATCGGGGGTCGAGTGGCTTACGTACCTGATTGGACAAACAGGGATCAAAATTACCTAGTTCTGACTAGACCCTAGAGAGGCTACCTAGATCTCGGTCTTTGTTTTATTGAATAAACTTAACCTTTTCTACTTAAATGGACTCAGAACTCTAATTACCACACTTTTAGTTTTCTCAAAATTCCAAATGAAATGAAATTCTGACTTCGACAGTATTATAGTTATGCTAGACGTTGATCACGATTAGGATTCTAGCTTTTGATTTTTATATTCTCATCTTTTTTTCTTAACCAAGATCTGGTTAGGGGGATGGGAGACAAGCAAAGACTCCTCTTATCTAATCAAGGAAGTAACTAACTTAGAAACAAAAACATCATAAATAAGGGTAGAGAATTGTACCTTAATTCAGATTGCCCAATTGCTTGATCTAAGAACCAATTTAACGTTAAAAACTAAAAAAGGTAATCTGCCTGATTAGAGAAGCAAGACCTTAAACGGATTTGCTTTCTTTACAAAGTTATAACTCTTAAAAAGATACATGATTTAGGATTTTGAATCTCTTAAGTTGGGTTTAATGTGAGCAATTAAGGGCTGGTCAAAGTTCAGATATGCGCTCAATTAAGGGTGAGCACAGTTCGGTTTGATTCAGTTTGGGGTCAAACCGCATACTGAATCAATGGACCTTGGTTCACAAATTCTTAAACCAAAATCAAACCGAGACACCTTGGTTTGAACAGTTCACTCAGTTCAAATTGAACGGTTCGGATCGGTTTGAATGTAATTTAAACATTATTTTGTTTCAAGAGAAATCAATAGTCCAACAACAAATAGTTACATCATAGTTGCATTACATGACAAATTGAAAAGCATAACCAGTCAGCAAGTGTGAAAAACTCCAATAGACTTGCATTACATAATGAAATGAACCAATAATCTGGTCCAAAAAGTAAAACTTAAGTGCATGACAAGTACTAAAGACAAAGCATCAAAATAATACTTGACAGTGGGTTAATGTGTGCTCTATTTCTTGCTGCCATTATGGTTTCAGTCAAGCATAACACCTTGAAAGAGACTTCGAAAACATTCTAAGTTTAGATGCCAAACAACATCAGATCATATATCAATTGAAGGGAAGGACAGAAATTGTTATGAAATATTATAGTAGTGAAACTTAATATAGCCAAGTGACCTACCAATCCAGTAAGAACTTGACAGTTCAAGACTTATGCCAACTGCCAAGATCCCACTTTTCACATTCTGGTTAATCTGCAAAATAGGTGGCAAGTTGAATAAACAAGTTGTTTTATTGAATAAACAAGCTGCAAAACAACTACCAAGTTCAATAATCTGCAAAAAAGGTGGCAAGTGTTCCATGGAAAGAGTTTCCATTCATGTAAAGCATAGCCAACCACTTGTGTGGCATTGCAATGTGCACTACTGCACTCTACATTTCAAGGCCAGCAACTAGGTACCTTGACAATAGGGATATGTTTCACACTATTAGTCTACAACAAAACCTCACTTCTATATTTCTTTTCCGAAGGCTCTCACAATAGAAAATGAGGCTTACAAGGCAGGTCGAACTCAAGTAGAAAAACATTAATATTCCCAGCTATTCACTTCTTATGAATTTAACTCAAGTGTCCTTCTCAGTACTGATCATACAATTATGCATGCCTACTCTAGTGTGAGTTAGAAGTTCAAAAATAGGTTTGTAAGCCTCACTTCTATATTTGTTTTCCACATACCTTCCTTCGGTATAACTGAGGGAGAAATGTACAAGGATGTTCTAAAAATAGGTTTTAGAAACCAGGCTTGGCTAGGCAGTAGCATACATCTTTTAGAATGCTGTTCTAAAGCAGGTTTTATAAACCAATAAGCTGTCCAAAAGTGACTTACCATAATCATTTTTCTTCTACTTGAAAGTAGATCAAGCTTATTGACTATAACAAATGTTGTAGATGGTAAAAAAATGCAACAATAAAAGAAAAAGCATAAAAGAATGTTCTGAGATAAATTCTTATCTCCAACTAGAAATGTGATGAAATTATAGTTCAGACCGGATAAGCTCTCAATTGAGTTCCCATAATTTGCAGTAAGATCCCTAAAAGTAGACAAAGATGAAACAAAGAACTTTTAACAGCGAAATACATCAATAGCAAAGTGTCAGCCTAACTTTGTCATGATCCTTAAACCATATATCTTATTCTGGAGGAACGTAGATTGCAAAGGCTGAAATTTTGAAATTGAAATTAAAGATTTAGGGATTGGTAAAACCTAAAAAACTGGAATCAAAATTGAAACTTACATGCTCATTAATCGAAAGTCGAAGATAGAACTTGGATCCTGGAAAACTTTGTTGGGATTTCGGAATGAGAGTGAAATCTAGGCAGTGATCTTAATCTTCAATAAAAGCATGGTGACCCTTAATCTTCTCACGTATTACAGATTGAAATGGTTCCATCATCCGTAGGCTGCGATCACCGTGGGTGTGTTGTCTCTGAAGAGGAAGTGGAAGTGGAAGAGGAAGAAGAGTGGAAGAGTATTTGTGATCTCTAGGGGTGTGTTGGAAACACTACAAGAAAAAAGGCTTTTAGCGATGGGAAAATCCATCGCTAAAAGCCTAAAATCCGTCTCGAAATGTTTTAGCGACGGATTTACAGTCGCTAAAAGTCCCTCGTATAAAAGCTCGTCACTAATAGTTTGGCGACGGAATTTTCAAATCCGTCGTGTAATATTTAAGTTTTTGCGACGGATTCATTTATTAATTAGCGACGGAATATCCATCTCTAATTATATTTTAAGTATTTAAATTTTAATTTTTTTTGTTAAATTAGCAACGAAATAAATATTTTAGCGAAGGAATATTCCGTCGCGAAATGTCTTATTTAGCGACGGAATATTCCGTCACTAAACACGGATAGTAATAAAAAACTTTTAGCGACGGATATAATCCGTCGCCAAAAGTCAAAAAAATTTTAAAATATTTTTTTTTATTTTTCTAATGCCTGAACCTGTAATAAAAAAATCAATCCTCAACAACAACGCACAATAATCAATATACCAAGAAATATGTAAAATTAATCATAAAAAAGACTCATTATGTACAAGCTGGGAACCGGATACAGCTGGTTAGGGGAGGGGAGAAGAGTACAAGCCGGGTGTGGGGGCTGGGGGGTGGAAGCTAGGACCGGGCAGGAGAAGGGGCTCATCAGGGGTTACCGAGTCCCGGATCTGGATCCTGCTGATTCGGGGCCGGCTCGGCATGTCCAGCTGCGGTACCCTACTGATCCTGCTCCCTGATCATCCTCAACACCACCGTAGCAATGCGCGGATCTCCTCGTCGTCCAACGGATGCCGAGGAGCCGGTGTCTGTGGAGGGGCAGTGGGGGTGAGGACGCTCCTATCACGGCACGAGCAGTCCGACTAGGCAGGCCGCGTATGCGGCCTTTCGGCCGATTGACGACCTCCGGCGTATCCAGCCATCGCTTCAACGCCCCAGTACTCGCACCCGTACTAGTGGACGCTGATGGCTGTCCGGACTGCTCCTCGGACCCCCTAAGCTGTTCATACGAGGCCTGCAAAAATAGTGATTTAAAGATATGTTAGGGCATTAATTAACGCAACAGACATTGAGGATAGAAAGACAAAAAATTAACAACTTAAACAAATTGACTCACATCGATCCGCCGGGCAATATCTGAAATATAGTCGCCCGCCCGGTGCACTTCGTCCTTGTCCTTCTTCCGCACGTGCGTCTGATTATACGTCAGAGCTACGACCTCATCGTCCTCCAGATCCGGGTGCTCGACCGCATTCTTGTGTCGGACGATGTCGTGTGGCACCGACCCCCCCGTGTGCGTCGGATCTTTGTTCTGTCTGTTCTCAGCCCCGCTCTTACTCTTGGCGTCCCAACCTGGATCCGCAGCCCACCGATCTATCATCTCGTCCATACAGTCGGAGATATCCAATGTGGGGGATATCTCGTCATCTCCGTCATTGGGGCACCCTCGGGCAGCATCTTCTTCGCCCGGTCCCGTGCGTCGTGGAGCCATCGGCGGTAATTCTTGCCGATGTAAGCAAAGAAGGCCTGCTGCCCCAGTGCCTGCTGCTCAGGCGAGTCAAACGTGAACCCCTCCTGTAAGGCATTCAATAACACAAATTAACTACAGAAAACAAACTCTAATTAAACAAATACTATCGCTGAAAAAAATACTTCACCGTACCAGCCACTCCTCCCATAGGGACTCCCTCGCAGCGGCATCCCAGTCCTTCCAGTACAGGCGTGGCTCGAAGAATCGGCCCTTCACAAGAACGCCGATCTTCGTCCTCGCCTGATTCTCCAGGATCCTGCCAAAGAAGTAAATAAATAAATTAATACAGTTCAAATATAAATTAACACCCCAAAATTTTAAATATAAGGCATGATGTGATATTTTTTTTACTTACAGGCCCTCCTGGGTGAGCGTAACTCTCTGTTTACGCTGGGGGTCGATGCGTACCCCGCGTGTCGGACCACGGCCTCGTCGAGATCCTACAAAACACAGACATTAATACAGTTCAAATATACTTTAAATATAAGGCTAGCAAAAATGTACTAAACACCGTTATCAACTATACCTGAGGTAGAACCCACGGAAGAAGGAGAATCAACGCGCGTGTGGGATGAATCTGCGTGAGGCTGGGGCGACGGCGACGGCTGGGACTGAGGCTGGAGCTGGGGCCCCATCTACTGTACGCGATCACTCTGTGCCTCGTCATCAGTGGGCAATGACGAGGTGGGACCCACCGGGGAGGAAGCAGCTCGGCGTCCAACCCGGCCACGAATAGCCCGTATCCTATCCATATCTGACTTCGTATAGATAAATTACAAAGACATTAACACATTAAAAACAATAATTTGGCAGAAATCATCATCGGCACTATATATATATATATGAACGGAGGTGCAAAAACACATCAATATGAACCAAGTTCTAAAATGTTACTACATTTTTCCCGTGATGTTACAACATTACAAGTCAATCATTTTCAGTTTGAGAATCATCATCATCTTCACTTTCCTCGTCGTCCTCTTCTTCGTGGGACTCGTCGTCCTCTTCATCTTCTAATTCATCCTCTTCATCAGTAGACTCGGTCACATCATCTCCAACACTTTTCACGTCTTCCGCGTCATCATCTACGACTTCTTCTCCTACATGAAGTGTTGTTGGAAGAGGAAGATCGTCCTCCTCGTTGTTGACCTCAACAGGGAACAAGACAGGTGGTTGGTCGGCTTGAAAGGAGTCTAGCTCACTGTCATATGTCACGGGCAATTTCTTGGACTTGATAATTGTATACCAATGAGATTTGGGATTGGCGACGTCCTCCGCGTAAAAGACTTGTACAGCTTGACTAGCAAACACAAAGGGCTCGTCTGATGCAAGTCTTGACTTGACATTGACATCTACAATCCCTTGAGAGCTAACACGGATTCCTCTACTGCATGTGACATCGAACCACGTACACTTGAACATTACCAGGCAGTTTTGGGAACCCAGATATGTTAGCTCAACAATCTCATCTAGCTCTCCGTAAAAGTCCATGCAATTCTCGGCATAACAGTCGCCGTTGACCAAGACTCCACTGTTTTGGGTTTGTTTTGTTCGGTCATCATCTTTTACGTTAAACCTAAACCCGTTGATGATATAGCCTCCATAACAGGATGTTTGTTTGTTAGGGCCTTCAGGCTAGTAATTTCAAGCAGGAGGCCACTGGTCTATCCATTGACTGAACCTATTGTAGATGACGGTAAAAATTAAGGATAAATCAGTATACTAATTGGCCACAGAACTGTATATAACACATAATATAATGTTAACAATCTTACACGCCTTTTGAACCACTGTACAAATTGTGATTTCCGATGAGATTCAAGTCCAGCGGGATCAGTGATTAAAGATTCCGCATCGAACTCACTGCAAACCAATATATATAGTTGACTCGCTTAACACACACTTTCAATTATGTACAGCAATGTAAGTGAATTAAGACTTAAACTTACTCAACGAATGCCGAAACTTCATCGCAATTTAGAAGGGCATATATTGTTGCAGCACTGTACTCTTCATCCGTTAGCCATCGAGTATACGTTCGGCCGAACGGACTACCTGACTGCTTGAATATTGACAATTGCCCTTCCAAATTTGTGCCTTATCCGGGGTCATTTCGGCCTAGTTGATTTAACCTTGTACCAACATCAGGCCCGAAATATTGACTACAAAAGTTTACAAGTTCTTCCATTACGTAAGCCTCCGCAATTGAGCCCTCAACCCGAGCCTTATTGCGGACTTTTTTCTTTAAATGGAACATGAACCTAGAAGTTTAGCGAATCGAGTTAGGTGGAATATCAATGATAACAGGTGTCGCATTAAGTGTAAACGAACAACTGTAACAATTTAAAGATTACCTCTCGAAGGGATACATCCACCGATATTGCACGGGTCCACCCATCTTAGCTTCATATGCCAAGTGAACAGGCAGATGCTCCATTGAATCAAAGAACGAAGGTGGGAAGATTTTCTCCAGCTTGCAAATCGTCACCACAATGTTCTTCTCAAGCACTTCCATGTTACTCACCCGGATCGTAGAAGAACATATATCTCGAAAGAAATGAGATAATTCAGTCAAAGTCTCGCAAACAACCCGTGGCAACAGTTCCCGGAAGGCAATAGGAATGAATCTCTCCATGAATACGTGGCAGTCGTGACTCTTCATCCCTTGGAACTTGCATTCCGATACATTGCAACAACGAGATATGTTGGACGCAAACCCATCCGGAAGCTTCAAATTCTTAACCCACTGACAGACCTTCTCCACTTGTTTCTTGTCTAGACAGTAAGGTGCTTTCGGAAGTATCGTCCTCCCACTGACTGTCCGAGGATGCAATTCACGGCGTACACCCAACTGTTGTAGATCCCTTCTCGCTTTAAGGTGATCTTTCGATTTGCCCTTGACATTCATCACTGTGTTGAACACATTATCAAAAACGTTCTTCTCAATATGCATCACATCCATGTTGTTTCGGATAACGAGCGTCCTCCAGTAGGCTAACTCCCAAAAGATACAAAATTTTCTCCAGTTGTGCTCTTTCCCGTACCCTGGAATCTTCTGATCTGGCACACCCTTGCCGTGTGGTATGTCAGTATCAAGTGCCTCCAGGTGTGAGAGCACTTCTTCACCAGATGGGTAGTCCAGTGTGACAACCTCACGCTCGATTGTCCCGTCAAATTTATCCTTCTGCCTACGAAACTGATGGCCCGGTGGCAAAAGCTTACGGTGACATCCGAACCACGAGGGCTTTCCGCCGTGCTTTAACGTATGACCGGGGTTCACGCCCATACAAGCAGGGCATGCTAGCTTCCCATGTGTGCTCCAGCCACACGTCATTCCCAATGCGGGGAAATCATGTATAGTCCACATCAAAGCAGCCCTCATCTGAAAATTCTGTTTAAGGGATGCATCATATGTTTCGACTCCATGATTCCATAACTGTTTTAACTCATCAATCAACGGCCTTAAATACACATCTATGTCCTTGCCGGGACTCTTCGGCCCTGGAATAAGCAACGACAAGAACATGTACGGCTTCTTCATGCACATGCCTGGTGGAAGGTTGTACGGGACAATAATAACAGGCCAACAGGAGTAAGGCGTGGTAGACTGACCGAAAGGGTTGAACCCATCGGTTGCCAGACCAAGTCTAACATTCCGAACTTCCTGAGCAAAGACTGGATGCCTGCGGTCAAACTCCTTCCACGCCTCTCCATCAGCTGGGTGTGTCAGCACATCGGCATCGTTGCTACGAGTCTCACGGTGAGCCCTCATATGTTCAGCCGTATTGGAGGAGTAGTACATTCTCTGAAGCCGTGGTGTGACCGGGAAATATCGCAATATCTTCCATGCAATGTTTTTCTCTTCCCTTTGTCCGGTTTGTACCTCGAATGATCACATACTGGACACCGTGACAAATCCTTATTCTCTTTCCAGAATAATACACAATCGTTATTGCACGCATCTATCCGCTCATAGCTCAACCCAAGTTTCCTCATCATCTTCTTCGCGTCATAGTACGACGGCGGTAGCTTTTCACTTTCGGGCAGAATTTCTTTGATTAAGGTAACAAACTCGTTAAAACCTTTCTCACTCAGCCCGTGGTCTGATTTCAACTGTAATAACCTACTAACCGCAGACAGCCGTGTGTGTTTCGGAGCTCCATCCCACAGCGGCTCTTCCGCAGCTCTCAACAACTCATAAAACTGATGAGCCCCCTCGTTCAGTAGTTATGGATTGTCGTCACCACCTTCGTAATGCCAGTCAACATTAGCATGCCCAGCATCCATAATCATATCTCGGTAATCATACCGTGCCTCCTCCCTAACTTCAGTTTGACTAGCCGGGTTGGACGACAATACTATCGTTTCCCCGTGCTGCGTCCACCTTGTGTATCCACCCATAAAACCGTACCGACGAAGATGCCATTTTACTTCAATTCTTTTTCTCCAATGCAACAACTCACATCTACCGCACGGACACCTTATCTTATCAAAGTCAACATGTGCAGGATGCGCGTAAGCGAAGTCGAGAAATTCGTCAACGCGATCCTCAAAATCGTCAGCATTCTTCCTTTTCATCCAACTTCGATCGACCGACATGATGACTGAATTATCGTACTGTATACCACCTTCAATTATGACCAATCATTAGGCAGGGTCGATGTAAATATGAATGCATGAATGTGACAACATGTCTATGTATTTCCCTCCATTCTCTAATAGGTAGTGGTCCTATCCCATTCAGAAAAGCACATGTTTATAAAACAGTGAATAACTCATGCTTAGTCCTATGTCTGCGAAAAATTCGGCAGCACCTCCCCGCATTTCTCCAAGTACACGACATCGATTAGGTGTTCTAACATTCATCTAACCTTGCCTTGTAAGGTTTGACGGATGTTAGAACACCAGATCTGTATGCACCCGGAGAAACACATGAGAACGTGTACCAAATATCCACGACATAGAACACAGAGCATGAGTTGAAACACTGTTTTATAAACACGTAACTTTTCCAAATTGTCCAAACTGGACATCCAAAGGCTCATTACAAAGCATTACCTTGTAATGAGTACCTTTGAACGGGAACTAAGGATTTTTATGCATGCATGTGTTCAGAAATTGATAATATATGCAAGAATCTTTTCAAAATATCAAAACTACAGAAAGATCGTTGCATATGTTACCAATTCCACATTAAATAGAATTCGTTGGCAACGACCATCTCGTTGCCAATGGACTTTCAAAACAACAACGAATATAAAGAATGCAGATTTTATAAAAACGAGTAATTGAACCATCTCTGGGCTAATTAGTGTTAATGAGGATTACCTTGGGCTAATTATAGCTAATTAGGATTGATTAGGAGTAATTAAGGTTATTTTGAGCTAATGCCGGGTTTTATTGTGCGGAGTCATGTTGATTAGTCCTAATTAGGGCTAATTAGGCATTAATTGGGTTATGTTAGGGCTAATTAGTGTTAATGAGGACTACCTTAGACTAATTATAGCTAATTAGGGTTGATTAGGACTAATTAGGGTTATTTTGAGCTAATTAGGGTTTAATTGTGCAGAGTAGTGTTGATTAGTCCTAATTAGGGCTAATTAGGCTTAATTGGGTTATTAGGCTTAATTACGACTACTTAGGCGTGTAATCAGAGTTTAGTTAGGTTTTAGAGTTTAATTAATCTAATCACGGGTCTATAAGATATGAGTAATTAGGGCTAATTAGGGTTTAATTTGGACTGATTGGTGTTAATTAGGATCAATTTGGAGTAATTACAGCTAATTTAATTTTCATTGGGTTCTTAGGGTAAATTAAAACTAATTAGGCTCGTTAGAGCTAATTAGGGTTAATTGGGTTCATTAGGGTTAATCGGGACTAATTAGGGCTAATTATAGCCAGTGCTGGAGCCACGATGAGATTCTAAGGGGTGCTAAAAATGTCGCATTAACCTAATTAACCTAAATTCAACAACCAACCATTCAACTAATTCACAGATATCTCAATCCAATTGGGTCACATCCTCCATTAACAATCTCAATTCTCAAATTCTCAATGCACAGTCAACAATCTCAATTCCCAATACCTCATATAGGGTGTCGGTATGGTGTCCGACATCTCCGAACACGTCTAAAGACATTGATTTATTTTTTAAATGTCGGACGCCGTGTCCATCACCCCCTGAAAAGGTGCCGGACACCTCTTGAAGAGGTGTCCACAAGTATAAAGCCAAATTGTGACATTTCGGTGTCGGTGTCGATCGGACGCGGTGTCCGTGACCTACCGACACCTCGACATCTCATCGACACATCCAGAAACGTGTCGAACACCTCCAGAAACATGTCGGACACCTCCGGACACATGTCCGACACCTACCAACATGTACCAACACCTCCTGACACGTCCGAAGTCATTGATTTATTTTTTAAATGCGGGACAACGTGTCCGTCACCTCTTCAAGAGGTGTCCACACATATAAAGCAAAAATGTAACATTTTTCGGTGTCGGTGTCGATCGGACGGGGTGTCCGTGACCTACCGACACCTCGACACCTCATCGACACATCCAGACACGTGTCGAACATCTCCGGACACGTGTCCGACACCTCATATAGGGTGTTCGAAGACATTGATTTATTTTTTAATATGTGCCGGACAGTCGGACAAGGTGCCGGACACCCATTGAAGAGGTGTCGGACACCCATTGAAGATGTGTCCACAAGTATAAAGCTAAAATATGTTGTTTCGGTGTCAGCGTCGATCAGACGCGGTGTCCGTGTCTGTGCTACCTAATGGGGATCTCAATCCAATTGGGTCCCATCCTCCGTCAACAATCTCAATTCTCAAATGCTCAATGCAATAAAAATTAATAAAAATCACACATTCAATCCAATTGGGTCCCATCCTCCATCAACAATCTCAATTCTCAATTCTCAAATGCTC
>JAVXUP010004324.1:0-34976 GCA_033070095.1 Escallonia herrerae | reverse complement strand
ATAGGTTTTGGGATTCATAAAAACATGCCAAGATTTTCTTCAAATTTAAAACTGATAAATATTTTCACAAGAGATATTATACATATATACTTTATGAAAGCAATTCATTTAAGATTCACAGTAACGAAGTATGACATCAAGAAGGCTCATTAACAACTATCACAGTTCATCATAACATTGGTATGTTGCGGTCAGCGTACGTTCTCCCCTGACTAGGGCCCACAATCCCCACTCCACCTGGGATAAATATTATTCGGTCAGGGTATGCGCCCCGCCCCCCGACTAGGGCCCACAATCCCTCCTTCGTCCGGGATACATATTGGTGTTGACCCAAGGGCGCACCACGAGCAACAGTATTGTGCGTCAACGTATCGTCCCGTTGACCAGGACCTAACAATCCAACTTTCTCCCGTGGATATAGGGCGCAACAACCAAGCCAGAATACCGTCTCATTCAACATATATGAGCCAACTTTAAAACACTCCTCATAGAAAAACATTCCATGGCATTTTTGTTATATTTTATCATCAAACAATTTACGCAAAAGCAGTAGCGTGCAAAAGGCTTTAAACTTTTAATTGAACAATTCATTTGTACATATACGTAGACGGAAAATATGGTATACGGAGGAATATGGCAGGAGTACTTACTTTACTCAGTAATTGGTTCTTGAGCTCGATCAACAGTCGCTCCTATCTCTTGACTACCGAATCTAAATAACAAACCACAAGGACGTCATCAATTACCGCTCGAGCACGCCTAAGTATTATGTTTCTCTTGAGTGAGTGAAGTTACCAAACCACCCCTCGTACTTTGTAAAAATTTCTATTCGCCTCCGATGCTTAACGTACCATTATCCACCTGGATATAACCTAAATGAATACTTTTAAACCACTCAAGCATCACAGTAATTTTAGATCACTATAAAATCCTAGGCTCAGAAAAATCTTGTTTACTATGTTAAATAATTCAAAAGCCTGTTTTAAAAATAAAATCAGTTTAGACCATTTCCAAGCTCGGAAAAATCCCAAAAAATTCCACCTCGAAGATTTTGCAAAAATAATAGGAGTTTCAGTTTACACTTTGCCTATTTCTTTCTCTAAGTAGCCCTAAAAATTCAAAATAGTGACAACTCACCAAAAACCTACTATTCATCATCTTCCTCACCAAATTAGCTCTAACCCTAATTTTATTTTCTCTTTACAGTCCGATCACACCACCCCACCATGGCAGCCCCTCCCCCTCCCTTTTTCCACTTCTATGCTCACCTAATGTAATATCTTGAACTTCAAGAGCTGTTTAAAATAGTCATCCATGACCTGAAAAATAAACAGGCGCTAATTTTGGTAATACTCGAGGATTAGTAGTGCATTGAAGCTTAAAAATATTTTGGGACAAAAATATAATTTTTGAAATTTTGAGGGCATTTTCGTAATTCTGGAAAACTTTGGGGCCATATATGTGATTAATATTCTTGTTAATGAAAAACTAATGAAATGAGTGGTAGTATATGTTTTAGGGTCATTTTATTAAATTAGTAGAGGTTGGAAAAATTTTGGGGCCTTGGTATAATTATACAAAAGTTTGGGGTTATTTTGTAATTTTGAAAATTTTGGGGGTTATTCATAATTCTTGAAAGTATTCCTAGGTGTCAAATTTTAAGGAAGAGAAACATAACCTGATGCCACCTCTTGCTATTTTTGGCTGGTGACTAAGCTGATGCTTTTTTTTTTAATTCAATTGGTTTTATCCCAAATGGAACAAAAACAAAAGAAGAAAGAAAGATAACCTTTCCATTTTAGGAAAGGAACAGAAGAAACAGGAAGAAGACACAAGAACAGTGCAAATAGAGAGAGGAAGGAAACAGAGGAAAAGAAAAGGATTCGGGAAAGGGAAAAGATGGAAAAATTTTCCTCAAGGTAACCTCCATGTAATCTCTGTCATCTGAGTATGCGTAATTCGGTTGTGATTCCCGTGGGTGTGGGTGTTAAGCATGTGGATTTAGTGAGTTGTGGCGGATGGAACCTGGGAAGCTCATGCGTTTTGTACGTGAATTGGTGAAGGGAAGAGGGGTATGGGAAGCAGCAGCAGCATAGCTGCTCTTGTAGGTGAAACAACCGCGTCTTACAGTGACTGCGTGTTAGTGTGTGTAGAGTGTGAAACCGTGTGTGTGTGTGTGTGTTCGGGTTTTTGAGTGTGTAAAAATTGTGTGATTGTGAGTGATTTACGTGTGTTAATGGTGTTTCTGAGTGTTTTGAGGCGTGGTTGGGGATAGCAGTTGAGGTGTGAAGTGAGGTAACGGGTATGAGAGTGAAGGAATAATTTCAGTGCGTGTAAGGGGTGATTCGTGTGTGTGTGTGTATATGATGTAAATTGAATGTATAATTGTGTATAGGTGAGTGTAATTAAGATAAGGTAATGAATTTAGTGTTTGGGAGTGAGTTAGTAGTGAATTAGTGTGTGTTGTGGAATGAACATCTCGGCTGAAAATTGAAGAAGATGATCTGTGTGTGGAAAATGTGTTTTAGTGTGTGTCTTGATTTGAATAGTAACTGTAATTGTTGCTAAAAATGAAAAATCAATTTAGATAGGTTATAATTCGAATTTTCATAAATAATTAGAGCAAAAATTAGAAAAACTTTAAAACAGTAACCCATGATAATTTTACGAGATCTACGCTCTGGAAAATTTTGGGAATTTTTGGCGTCCGCGAAGGGTGCTAAATGAGGGTATCGGGTAACTATAATTATCGAATTATTTCGCATAGCAAACCTAACATTTTTAATCTGAAAATTTTATGGAAATCTTATTATACTGATATGTTTAATATTCTAAAATTTTAGGCCATTCTGAGGTCAATAGATATTTTTTGCGAAACTGACCTTTTAGCGCTCGATCAGGACACCAGTTCAGGATTTTCGGACAAAAAATTTCTAAAATACTTTTTAGGCCACAAATAACATCAGGATGTTTAAAATAATATTTTAAGATTTTTTTTTGAGATTTTTTCAGTGCCAAAAACCTTCAGGGGTGTTTTGGTAATTTGCCACCCGAAGGGGTATTTTGGTAATTTTATCTATAAGAGGTATTTTGAAGTAAATTTACATACATTAAGATTATTTTAGTGACTTTGCTTTTAGAAAGGTCATTTTGATGATTAGAGTGCAACGGGGGTGTTTTGGTAATTTGCCACCCTGAAGGGATATTTTGGTACTTTGACCTAAGAAAGGTATTTTTGTATAAATTTACATATGGGAAGCTTATTTCGGTGATTCTACTTACAGGAAGACCGTTTGGGTAATTTAAGTCCAAGAGGGGCATTTTGATAATTTTACACCCTAGGGGAGTTTCGATAATTTTACATACCCGGTGAGGAGAGGTTCATTTTGGGAGCATGCGTGAGTTCATATTAAATTATAATCTTGTTCTGTAGGCTGTATTCTAATGATTCGATTATTCCGTTTAGGTTAAAGCTAAAGACTTTCGGTTACGATAATTTAGTTGCGGATCCAGGTAAGGGATTTTATCTGAACCCTGGGGAAGGACTTTCGTCCGAACCGTTATGTTGATAACTCGTACTCGCAAGTACTCATTTGATTTTCTTATGGCTAATGCCGAACTCTGAATTTGGTATGATATCAGCATGTTCTTGTCCAGAAAACTCTAATATTGAACCTGAATCGATTATTTGGAAATCTTGTGATGCTCGCCTGTTATTATGTGCTGAGCAAATGTGAAAATTGTCTGTATATGTTCTTCCGGATTGTTGTGCTTAAAACTTGATAATTATTCGTAATCGCTTTGTTGTTTATTTGTGATTTTTCTTCTGAAAATTCTGATTTCTTCTGAAAATTCTGAATGTTGACTTATGTCAGTATGATTATTGTTATTGGAATCCAAATCGATTTTGGTGATTGATCTTATGTTAAGGCTCACTGATATTGTTGATTTTTCTGTGTTGACCTCAGTTTCTGTTTTGTGGGAGGGCGTAATAAGGCTGGTCTGAATCCTGCAGGAAAAAGCAGGCTAGTACCCAAGTGGACTAGTATTTTAGTACATCATGCATGTGTACACTTCTGTGCTTTGCCGGAATGGCATCGCGACCCCCCAAGATCAACGTTGATTTTTTATTTTATCTGCTCTGTATACTGTCGTGGCTGTTACGGAAATGTCTGAAAAGTATTATCTGAAATGATTTGTGCTTCTATTGAAATCCTTTGGAAAATCTTCATTGTATTTTGGAAAATGATGACTCTAGAAATGATCTATTATTGATTATTTTGGAATCCGTCGTGTTTGTTCTGGTTTATTTTGGTATCTATTTCTGATGAGTTTTTGATCCTTTTGAAACTCATTGAGTTTTTAACCATCTGAAGTATTCTGGAAATTTTCGTCGGTTGGGAATCGTTTTGTGATTCTTTTGGTAGTCCTTGTGCGACCTTACTGAGCTCTCAAAAGCTCACCCTCCATTTGGTTCCCTTCTGCAGGTGATGATCAAATGTAGCAAGTTCGTGAATGGGTTAGAGTCTGTGTAAGATTCCGATGAGCCCATCGCTACTGTGTAGGGAGACCCTTGCATGGGTCAGTTTTGTCAACTCGTTCTATAAGAACTTGAGTTTGTAAAGAACCTAGATCTTAATAGTTCAAGTTTGAGCAGTTTTGTAATACTGAATGTGAAGACTTTGAGTTAATATCGGATTGACTATTTTGGAAGTATGTGTTAGTGAACAGGATTTGATAGGTTGATGTGATCCAGTAGGTTAACGACCAGGGAGTTCGGGGCGGCAGAGCTCCGAATTTTCGGGGACGTTACACCTAAATGCACATAAACACACCCACGACACAGCACTATGGCTGCCACTATGGCAGCCACCTTCCCCTTCCCTTTTTTCCACTTCCACACCCACCTAAACACCATATAAACACACCCATGCACATCACTATGGCTGCCCACCATGGCAGCCACCTTTCCCTTCCCTTTTTCCACTTCTACACCTACTTAAACACCATATAAACACACTCACGGCACAGCACCATAGCTGCCCACCATGCAGTCACCTTCCCTTTCCCTTTTTCCACTTCTACACCCATTTAAACACCATATAAACGTACTCATGGCACAGCACCATGATTGCCCACCATGGCAGCCACCTACCCCTTCATTTTTTCCACTTTTACATTCACTAAACACCATATAAACACAGCCACAACACAGCATCATGGCTGTCCATTACGGGTAATCCTTCCTCTTCTATGCCATTACCCGCAAATCAAACCTCTTCACAGCGCTTTTACAGCTGCCCCATGGCAGCCCTTTCCCCCTCCCCTTTTCCACCTTTTTACCCTCCTAAGCACCACACAATTACACCCACAACACAGCACCACAATTGTTCATCGCGGCAGCCTTCTCTTCCCATGCCGCTACCCACAAATCACACCGCTACCACAGCACTCACACGGCATCTCAGCCCTCGCACGACCCACATGCAACGTCCCAGTAGCCCTGAAATCTTTTCTTGCGGTAGCCCTATCTCTCACAGCTATAAACCACCCAACAGCCAACACTAAACACACACACATATACTGCCTTACGGCAGGTTCCCCCATTATATCTTGTACACACACACATACATATATAGACACAATCATATAAAATACCTCACGGCTTCCACACAGATCTCACCCATCCATCACACAATATTCACGCCCAACTAAAGGTAAGAGAAACTAAGCTATGATCTACGAAATGAAATAAACTCAATGGATGAAATTCTACTATGCTATGCTACCCATAAACTGAATTTGGCTATTGCTCCTAACATCCCATAATATCATGTAAAGAGATCATGAAAATAGCACAGAAGAGGATAGACTAGGTCTGACCGAAATTTGAATGCCTTCGCCGGAATTTCCTTGATCCCTCTTTAATCTCCCTCTCCCCCCTATCGGTGTTCCTTAGCCGTGAATGAAGGTGGCAGCAAGCAGAGAAGAGAAACTAGGGTCGGCTGGTTTTTATAACTCGTGTATATATAATAAACCCTAGACTAAAGAATTACTAAAAGCCCCTTATTCCTTGTTAGTTAGTTTAACTTATACTCAAAATTCCCTCTTATTACAACAAAGCCCAAAAATAATTATTTACGAAAGTTCAATATACTAAAATAATTTAATAGCTTGTTGCTTCACTAATCGTCGTTAAAAGTTGTCACATAAAATATCGATACTAACTAAGCGAAAATTTGTCGCTAAAAATTTCCAAAATTTCACTCACGCTAATCGTTTCTAAAGACTCCAATTAACACCACATATAATAGATATCATTGAATTTCAACTTATGGTTCCTAAAAAAAATTCACTAAAGGTTGCCGACAAAATATCGTATATGCAAATTGATTTTAAATGTTGCGTGCAAAAATTGTCGCTAAAGAACTAAAATAATCGGTAAGAAATTCCAAGGTTCGGTGTATTACAAATACCATTAACGCAAATTCTTAACATTAGAAGCCAAGTGATGTGGTGCAAAGAAAATATGTCATGGATTTAAACTTCAGATGATTTTAAGTACTATAAGGACCGTCGGCCATAATTTGTCGGTTTAAGATTTATTAAGTTACTATATTAATTAGATAAAATTTTAGAAGGTTTCAAGTCTTTTCGTCCAATAAAGGTAGCTTATATGTATCTGCGAGAATATGAAATCTTTGATCAATAGTTTTCTCTCCTCTTTAGAATTCTTCCTTTTTGTGGTGGATCCTCACTACTGAATCTTTTGCATTTAAGGTTGTTTTCTTAGTAACAAGAAGATTAGCAAACGCGGGCAATATTCTAACAAGAATGCTTCCATCTCACATCATATGCCTTGCGAGATTCATCGTATCTTCATAGTCTACAACATCTTTGAACAAACTTTCACAGCAATCAAGATCCAAAGGCCCAAAGGCGTAACGGCACAAACCCTCAAACAAAATGCAAGGAAAATATTGGACTGGCTATTGGACTGTGAAGAAACTTTTTAGGCACAGAAATTCACAATCAGATAGCTCAAGCTGGGTGACCGGAATACTAGATTTTTCCATTCATCAACCATCATCAGAAGGCAGTGAAACAAAATCTACTCAATAGCTAATGACAATGGCCAATTGTTTAATACTCATCAGTCAATTTCTGAATGTCTGATCACTCATTTTAAAAGGATTTTTTGTCCTTCACATCTTGAGACAACCATCGAGGTAACAGACCTAGGCATTTCCTACCTACAACAATCCCTAGTATCCAATCAGGTTGAATGGTTGTCAAAACCATTTGCAATAGGTGAAGTAAAGAAAGCGTTATTTGAAATCAAGCCACTTAAAGCCCCGGGACCTGATGGCACCTTGTTGTGGTTTATCAACAGTGTTCGGAATTCCTAGAAGGACTTATAACCTCCGCAGTTTTATCATTCCTCCGTTCTGGTCACTTAATAAGTGAAACCAACAAAACTTTCATTGTCCTTATACCTAATGCCCAACACCTCTTTCCCCCAATAATTTCTGACCTATATCTTTGTATAATATGATTTATAAAATTATAGCCAAAACCTTTGCTAATAGGATCAAACCTTTTCTTAACCATCTCATTTTGGAGCATCAAAATGCCTTCATGGGTGGTCGTCACATTAGTGACAATATCCTCATTGCTCAAGAAATCACAAATAGAATTCGATCAACTAAAAACTCAAAGACGATCTTGGGGGCGATCAAGATGGACATGAGTAAGGACTATGATCGTATGAGTTGGGGCTTCCTGGTGGCGGTTCTGACAAAGTTCAAGTTTTCGACCCAGTTTATCAAGTTGATTATGACCTATGTCACCAGTGTATTGTATGAAATTCTACTTAATGGATCACCAATTGAGCAATTCTACCCGACCTCTAGACACATACAAGGCAATCCTCTATCTCCATACCACTTTATCTTATGTGCAAAAGTTTTATCTGCTTATCTGAGGAAGGCAAATCTGTCCAAAATTAATTCCTGGAATTAAAACAGGCACTCGAAGTTCGCTAATTAATCATTTATTTTTTGCAAATGATGCAATCATATTCACAAAAATCACCTAACCATTCTGCTTTCATCTGAAGAACCTTTTGCGTTGTTGTTGTGTAGCATATGGGCAACAAACTAATCACGAAAAATCATCTATTACTCTAAGCCCTAATGCTACCCTAGTTGATACGCAAGTAATTGCATCAAGGTTGGGTTTTACAATAAAAGAAAGCTTCGACAATTATCTGGGAAGCACACTGGATAAAATTCACAACAGGAAAATCTTCTTTCAAGAACTTATCGCTAAGCTTCACAACAGATGTGCGGGTTGGAAATGATGCCTTCTTAATAAAGTAGGCAGAGCCACACTCATCATCTGAGTACTCACTTCGGTTTTTACGTATCAAATACAGGTATTCTTATTCTCAAAGTACGTTATAAAATCTATTAACTCAATTCTTGGTAGATTTTTTATGGTCAGGAAACAAACAAAAGAAAGGCATTCATTGGCATACCCTATGTGGACCTAAACGGAAGGGTGGTTTGGGATTTAAAGATACTCATATTTTTCAACCAAGTCCTATTAGGCAAAACAAGCTGGAGAATCTGGACTGAACCAGACAGCTTGATAGCCCGAGTTATGCTCTGCAAATATTGTAATCATGCAAACTCTCTACTCAACCCTACTCACGAAAAGTTCTCTTGGGGTTGGTGAAGTATTATTGCTGGACGTAAGGTTATCAATAATGGGTTACAATGGCAAGTTTGCACCTGCAATCAAATTTTAATTTGGCAGGACTTTTGGCTCCCTGACTCTGATAGAAAACTTGACCAACTCGTTGGACTCAGCTCGAATCCCTCAGAAAAAGTCAATACCCTCATATCAAACAGATCTTGGAATGTCAACCATCTCAATCAATTATTCCAATCAGATATGGTCAATAAAATCATTACCATCCATTTATCACCACGTTTGATTGAAGACTAACAAGTTTGGAGATACACTCCCTCTGGCACTTATTCAACTAGTTTAGTATACCTGATGCTTTACCAGGAAAAGACATTATCGTTAATAGAAGCGGGTGCCCTTACGGCAAACCCATGCTCCAAATTTAAGATTTGGCAAAAGATATGGCCTCTCCTTATTCCCTTGAAGATGATTTTTCTCCTTTGGCAAGTATTATGGAACCGACTACCTTTGCCCCTTATGCCAATCCGCACCAGAAACTCTAGACCCCTTTTTCTTTCTTTGCCCTAAGGTCAGACCTTTTTGGTTTGGGGGCCTAGTAGGTCTAAAATCTGATGCTATTGCATCCTCATTCCAAGAATAGCTCATTGGCTAGTTTGAGGGAACAAAAATCAAAAGCACTTAGATGAGACAAACCTTATCCATTCTTTCTACCACTTGGAGTATTTGGATTCATAGAAACCACCAAATATTTTGCCAAAATCCCTTTAATCCAAATATTGTTATCAAAACTATAAAGGACTTGACCACCATGATCTCAGAATCTATAGTCAACAAACCTGCTTGGCCCAATAGACACATAATCCCACGGTATTTTGACCAAATGTTTACAATTCATAATGAGATAGACACTTGCACATGTCAAAATAAAGAACCCATCTCGCTCCAACTAGTAATCAATTTTGATAAAAAAAAAAGGGGGATGAAAGGAGGCGTTGGGATCACTTGTATTAATCATAATAATCTCAAATGTGGTTCAGTTGCAATAACCATCTTAACATCCGACTGGCTAGTTGCTCAGGCCAAGGGTTTATTAACTGCTGTACAATGGGCACAATCAAAGAGGATTACTCACATCAAAAATTGTACTAACTTAAAGTTTCTTCTTTCTCAGATGACAAATATTGAAGATATTGCGGATCCAGTGATACCCATATTATATGACTTATGTTCTATAATAAATATTCTGCAGTATTGTAGTACTAACAGGCACGTAGTCCTACAAGTGAAGGAGGCCAGATCTCTTTCATCTTTTGCGTGTAAAGCCCACATTACCGTAATCAAGATTGGTTAAATAAGGGCTTAATGTCTTGAGATCTAAATCCTTCCTTTTGCTTAGTTTGTAAAATATGTACGCCTTTTGCTGAATTATTGTATGTATTATGCCATGAGACTAGTAATCATGTCTACTAAATGTAAAGCCGAAATGGCTTGCTCTTGACAAGCACCTTGTAACCTTTTTAATTTTAATAAAATTCTCATCTTTTATCAAAAAAAAGAAGGCGTAACATAAATCCATATAATGGTTGCCAAGATCATATTTATCGTCACCTAGTTGAACGTTTTCATTTAGAACTCGCAGTTTTTCAGCCAAAATAAGAAAAGAGGCAAACATCACCTTAACCTCTCTCTAAATATACTAATTCCCTTACATCAATCAAATGGCAGGTGATTGTGTTTTTTTCACAAGATTTTTTGTTACTCATGTCAGCATTCTGTTTAGAATCACCTTTAATTCAACTAGATGAAGCGTCCATTTTCGGATGGCAGCCATTAAGGCTAGCTATGTCGCTATTGAAGCTAAGTATACCAAAAACAACTTGTTTCCATGATACCTCTGAAACCAATAAAACAACTCTAGAGCGGGTGAATAGGATTTTTGAAAATTAATGGGGAAGTTAAACAAAACATAATCATGAAACTTAATCAAGCCAAGCAATATTGGATAACATATTAGTTTAGCACATAGCACAATGTTGAGAAAATCATTAAGTTTTACCTTCTTGGTGAATTACCAAGGAATTAAGCTCATGAGTGATCATTCTTGAAGTCCGTTTTCTTTGACAAGCTTTAAGGCTCTCCTCATTTGGAATAGCATGTCCAATATTGGAATGCTTACTCCCCCTTAAGATAGCTTGTTGCTCCTCCTTCTTTGTTGCTATTTGCCTTTGCTTTGACCAACCTACAATCACAATTTAGGTATAACTTTTGGTACCCACATTTTCTTGAGTCCATAAGTGTTGGCCTTAGCAACATTAAGAAACTCTTTAACAACCCATATTTTCTTTACACCTCCAACATAAAACAATTCTATAAGGACAATAACTAGTCGTATGCCCTTTCTTGTTGCATCACCCACAACGTGTAAAAGGTGTGCAATAGTTCTTAGGATTTTTGTATGAACATTTAATCTAGTTTGTTGTTTAAAAATTTTAGGAGACATGGTGAAGGGATCTAGTTTAATACCGCCTTTGTTAAGACCAACTTTTTGGTATCCAAGCATGACATCCAAGTTGTTTTTACCATCAACAAATTTTTTAAGGTAATTTTTCAAATTACAAATCTCAAGCCTTAAACTTTCATTTTGTTTCTCTAAACTCGAAGTATCACAAGAGATTCATTTTGTGCTAGGAATGCTCACAATCAATTTAACCAAATCATTATTCACATGCTCTACATATAAATGTCTATATATGCATTATGCATTCATTTTTGGCATGCAACTCATTATTTTTGCTTTTTAAGTCATCTAGCTCTTTTGAAATCGCATACACTTGTTTTTTCAAAGCACAATTTTTCTTGGCTAATTTTATGGATTTTTTATATAAAAGAGCATAAGCATCATAAATATCATCATTGGAGCAATTGCTATCACTATCACTATATGAAGAATTTACCTCATCTTCTTTTTGAGCCATGAAGCATAGATTTGAATCTCTATCATAGAAATCACCACCTTTATCTCCACTTGAGTCATTATTGCTCCAAATAATGGCTTTAATTGATGTCTTTATGGAGTGCTTATTTCTTGTCTCGTTCTTCTTCTTATTCTCCCTTGAGGTACTCTCCATACTTGACTCGTTCTCGCTCTTGTGTGAGTTTCTATCTTTCTATTTTGAGATACTCATTAAATTCCTTAGCAAAGTATATCAATCTCTTTGATATTCAAGTCTTTCTTCTCCGCACATGAAGATTGGTCTGTTGTTGATGAAGCTTTTAGAGCAATGCACTTCTTCTTCTTCTTTGGACCTTTTTGCCCGAATGATTCGAGTTGCATTTCATAAGTCATCAAGGAGCAAATTAATTCATTCAACGGGAAGGTATTGAGATCTTTTGATTCTTGAAGTGCGGTGATTTTTGCATCTCATTCACTAGGTAATTACCTAATCACCTTTCTCACAAGATCACCGTTAGAGAAATATTTTCCTAATTGTTTCAAGTATTAACAATTTTAGTGAAACGAAAATTCATTTTCATAATAGTTTCATCGAAAAATATTTAAAACAATTCATATTTTCTATGCCATAAATTCATCTTTGAATCTCTTAGAAGAGAAGTCCATTCATGAGTGACTTGAAGTGTGTATCACATACTCTTAGCCGAATCACACATAATAACTCGATTGAGTTTATTTGTGTTTAGAGCACAAACAAGATAATTCTTAGTTCTAGAATTCATTTCAAGAGAACATTAGAGGAAGCATATATCGTTTTAGCTAAGGAGACTAGCTATGATCTTAATTGTTATATGAGATAGATTGACATGTCTTGAGTGTACTAGAGATGATTGGATGTTCTAAGTGAGATTGTTGTGCTTAATTGACTATCATATGATACATCTTACCTTATATAGAATCAATGTTTGTCATCATCAAAAGGGGGAGATTGTTAGCCCTTTGGTTGGATAACATAGGCTTACATCTTATTTTGATGATAACTACACATTGATTATGTTCTAATGTGTACTTTGAGTGGATTCTTAGTAGATACATAAATGACACTCATGAAAACACATTTTAAAAGTTGAATAGATAGATTGAAGCCAAAGAATCTTAAAGTTATAGTGGACATGCTATGGAAGTTTCATCAAGTCTAATGTCAAAGAGCAAGAAAGGATGCAAAGGCTAAGTTACTATCGATTATGATTGATCTTTACTATTATGTAACTAGTCTTGATTTGATGTTTGGATTGATGACTATGACCTAAAAAGACCTTAGGACACCTTGTGCATTGCATGTGAGTTCATAACCATTTACACAAGTGTTTTTCTTAAAAATGAGTGAACTTTGAAGCTCACTTAAATTTTTTCAAAAATGTTTTTGGTACTAATATTTTCATATCTTGTTAAAACTTTTCATTAGCTTTGACTTGGGGCATTTCTAGTGAGTTGTGTACCCTCACGTTTTATGTCTTTGGTGGCATATCTCATTATCTCAGTCACGACTAGCCAACCTTCAACCTCCCCAACACTGGTTTCTCATTTACACTAGAGATGATTCCTGTCGCTGGTTAATCACATTGGTTTGACCAACCTTTCTCTATAGAGGAACAACTTCAACACACACTTCATAGTCGACAGATTAGGGCTGCAAGCAAGCCCACCCTACGTGACCTACCACCTGTCTCTCGACTATTCCATCATGTCATTGCTCATAACGTCATCCCTAGAGTCGGCGGTCTTTCACTTGTCTCTTACTTAGACATCCAACTCTTGACTTTTTTCTGCTCGAGCACACAATTAACCTCTCTCGTCTCATCATGTTGAACATGATTAGGAGTGCCTCACATCTTGGCTTAGTTATACCTTATGGCCTCTTACTCACTCTCATTTTTACTGCCTTCGACATACTTCTTCTCTGTGAGTATATTGAGGTGACTCTGCACAACGTACTAGACTGCTCTACCCTTCATAGGAAGTGACTTTTAGATGATCGTAGTCTTTTCTTGCCTGAGCCTGACATGGATAATGCTATGGAGGAAGTTGATGATGAGGATGAGGATGATGATGATGATGATGAGGGTGATGATGATGTTGATGTTGATGCTCATGGACATGCCGGTGATGGGACTGATCGTGATCCACCTTCATTGGTCATGCCCAGCACTCATGAGGCGGGCACTTCTTTCGGTCCTTCTGCTACTGGATATGAGGCAATCCTAGCTCGATTGGATATGATGCAGCAGCAGATGCATGCCGATTTCAGTTGGATGGATCTCGCTCATAGTCAGCTCAGTCGACGCCTTTCTCGCATGGAGGATCATTGCGGTGTTCAGTGTCCCGAGGAGGATCTATTTCATCCACCATCTCCACCGTTGGGTCCTTGAGTTAGGACATGATTAGTATTTTATGCTTATGTCTTTAGACTCCATTATGTGTTTCACTAACTTGTCATGGATGTTACTCATCGTATTGCATTAGAACTTGGGTTGAGTTTTTAAATTAGCATTTTGATTCACGCTTATATTTTCTACACTTTTGATTTATTACATGTGCTTGATATACCTTTTGATGGTTATTCAAGTACTTACGTCTTCTTGTTTTGAATACCCTTGTTGACTACATTGATTATCCATGGATGGACACATATATTGATCACTTTCTCACACACACACACAACCCTTGATCTTTTTAATGATGTCAAAAGGGGGAGAAATATTGTTGATTCAAACTTATGTGGATTTGCTTGTGTGGATTTGATATGAGCATATATTACTTGAGATAGGGGGAGCCCTATATTGCTTAAGATAAGGGGAGCTTATTGTCATGAATTCTTCTTATGACCCCTTACAGTTTATGGTGATTGAAATTGAGATTATCATGCTTCATTGCGTATATTATCCGATATATCTCATAGTATTTGAATTAATGTTTGTTATCATCAAAAGGGAGAGATTGTTAGCCCTTTGGTTGGATAACCTAGGCTTACATCTTGTTTTGATGATAACTACACATTGATTATGTTCTAATGTGTGCTTTGAGTTGATTCTTAGTAGATACATACATGACACTCATGAAGACACATTTTAGAACATAATTAATATGTAGTTATCATCAAAACAAGATTTAAGCCTAGGTTATCCAACCAAAGGGCCAACAACCTCTTTAACACTGAAGGGAAGCATGCTTGTCTTGATACAGTCCAAGTTTGTGAGTTTGCTCAAGAACATCACAATCTCCTTTTTTAAATATTAAATCCTTTTTGTAGAGCACATGTTCCCCGGCCGTAAATCACAAAGTAACCAACTAGTGAAACTCGAAACCATTTGATGTAGGCAAACTAAGGGCCAAACTTATGCCCATAATGATTGAGATCTTAACCTTGATTCCAAATGTTACAGTCAACTTTTTCATTTCACATTTTAATACCAAGGAAAGTGGGTTCTTAGTCGATGTAGAGGTGCTACAAGGAATGCAGTCTGAGTTAGATGCCAAGTATGCTTATGTGAGACACAACAAGGATGGGTAAGGGCAGAAACCAAAAGCTTCCCAGACAGAGCCTGAGGATGGTAGGGATATGAGGGCGATGGCACAGGGTGAATACACGATGACAGTCACCTTTCGATGCTTAGGTCCAGAGTCAAGGTCCTAATGTTTCTCTCTCTAGAATTCTCGAGTGAGAAAGTGAATGTGAGAATGAATTCTGAAAAATGTGAAGAGTCCTCCAAATGAATTCTTAAGACCCCTATTTATAGTGGTTAAGATGACGATGTCATCAATTGACATGTGGCACTCCGTGGGAGTGACATGTCATCGAGGGGGTCCACTGGTGTCAGTGCTCCACGGACTGTTGGATTGCAAATTCACCTGACCTGTTCGTCATATCGTCGCTATGTTTATCTAAAAGACTGGCTCATATAGTGCCTGTATGGCCATAGAGTCCCCTTGATCTAGCCATCAGTCCAAAGCCCTTGTAGATTCCCACAGCGTGTAGAGAGACGCCGAAGACTTGGCAGCAATGGGGAAGACCCGATGCCCAACTGCCAAGCAGACTAGGCGTGATGCTATCTAGAAACCTTCTTTCGTCTTGGAGTGACTTGAAGGTCATAATCCCTAGGGTGCCAATGAAAGCCCCCAGTACCGGAGTACGTAGGCTAGTCACGCAAACACTCTGGCGAAGATAATATCCTGGAAGAGTCGCATATCTCCTTGGTGAGTCTTTGTGCCAGAACACTTGGACCTCGCCAAGGTAGTGTCCCGGAGAAGTTTCCTACCAATGGGCCGAAGTAGCATCCCGGAGGAACTATATATCTACCTGGAGGAAGAGGAGTTAAAGCTTCCCGGTAGAGATAGTGTCCCAGAGGAGTCACCTATCCCAGCAGGTGAGTCCTTGTGTCAGAGCACTTGTAGCGTGCCAAGGTCCTGGAAGTGTCCCCAAGGAGTCGCCTATCCCCGCGGGTGAGTCCTTCTGCCAGAGCACTCAGAGCGCACCAAGGTAGTGTCTTGGATGAATCGCCTACCCTACGAGCTAAGGTAGCATCCCGGAGGAGTGTCTACCTAGCGAAAGGGGAGTCTTTATGCTAGAGTATTTAGAGCTTCTTGGCAGAGATACTATCCCAGAGGAGTCACCTATCCCCGTGGAATGTTGCATACTCTGAGGAGTGGGTCGAAGCATGTGTCCACGACTAAGACAAGGTACACATAGTGTGGTGAAAGAATGGACTAATGCAAGGGCATAGTAGTGTGACAGAGTGCTAGGGGGCGTGATTGTATAAGCGTGGAGTGTGTGCGATGTCGGGAGCACAGTAGTTAGGAATGACAATTAGATCTGCACCCAGTGGATCTCTGACCCACCCGGCCCATTATGGTGCCGGTATGGTAATATTTTTTTTAATCCATAACAGATTAGGGTCATGTATGATATTCTGTTCAACTCGCCTTATGACCCGTACCCACCCCATTATATTTACCCTATGTACTAGCCAATCTCAGCCGTATATATATAGTCCCAAACCCTGATATTTTCTAATCTTCTTTTCTCTCTACCGGCAAAACTGTCGTTGCCTCCTTGGCTCCTTCTTTTCTCCCTTTCCCCCACACCGTCGGCGTCCACCTCTACCTTGGTAAGCACAGTCCACCTCTCTCTTGCACGGTCATCATCCACCTTCACCTTGGGAACCACTGTCCACCTCTTACCCGCACTGTTGGCGACCATCGTCAATCGTTGGCGTCCATCTCTAGAGTTGATTGGTGACTACCATCTACCACCGTCGGCATCCACCATCCATTATCCAGTTAATTAGGTTATCTAATATGTACTTGATCAGATATTTAGTTTGATTTCTTTTTGAATGGCACAATTACTAACCTACTGGAATATGAGTATAAAGCAGTAACCTAAGTACCATTGAAGCAGTCCTGTAATATTGCAAAGTTTGGCGTGATGGGTGGTCAATGCAAAGGTGACGAATTGAAGCTTGCATAGAGGTATTTTCCTTGTGAAGATGGTTATAAAGAAATTGGAATATTCTCTGAGAGATATGCAACAAGTTATCTAAAAGCTGAATTTGTTCTTTCGGAAAACAATAGGTGGGTTTCAGGAATTTAAATTGTTAGAGCGACTAGGAGAAGGGAACAAGCCAATAGCTATCACTGGCGAGATTGCTGATGAGATGAATTTGGATATGGTGGTCATGAGCATGGATAGGAGAGTTCTGTGTGTTTCACAGACTAACACACTATCTCTTCTTCTTTTCCTTTTTATTTTCTCAATAATCTTATTAGTTTGTTCTTTCAATAATCTTATTCTGTAGAATCAAGACGGGTTAAGAATAAGAAGGAGGAAATATATATGTTGTACAATAGAGAAGTAGAAGAAGATCTAGGACGAAGAAATGCCAAAGAAATAGTACTAGGATCAATGCCAACAGGGTGAGGGGGCAAATTGGGGCAACGGGTTTTCTAAACTAACTTAGGATTGGTTATGGTATTGCATTTACATGACTCGGTGGAGAGGGCGGGGAGGGGGGGCTCTAGTGCTACCACGACTGTTATAGATTTTATGAGATCTACATCCATTTTCCTAACAGTACTGTGACCAAGAGCCTGTGGCACGACTGTATAAGCGGTGCGACGTATGGGCGCGGTGGAGTATGTGAGGTTCCGGGAGCATGGTAGTATGACAGAGAGGCGGGGGGCGCGACTATAGTAGCAGCGCTGCGGATACAGTGCCGACAGCATGATAATGTGACATAGAGCTGGGGGCGCGACTCTATAAGCAGCATGGCTCATTGGCACGTCGGAGTGCGAGTTATGCCTGTGGCATGGTAATGTGACAGAGAGTCGGGGGCGCGACTGTATTAATGGCAAGACGCATGGGCTCGACAGACTATGCGTTGCGGGGGGCATGTGATATGAAAATAGTGCTAGGCGCGACAACAAGTGTAGCGGAGTCGACGCTTTGGCGCTGGCACCGGGGGGTAGCAGAGTCAGCATGCGGGCGCAAGCGGCACCGAGTTGGCGCTCGGGTGAGGGCGACAGGCATTGTTGAGTCGATGCAAGTATCCTGCGGTCCAAATGTGAGCAGCTGATTGGGGCAGGCGGCCGATCGGTAGCCGGTCGATTTGGGGGCTAGCAGGCCGACTGCCGATGCAGCCGACCGAAGTCACCAGACGGGATAGCAGATGTCACGACCAGAACCCACGGGCAGGCCCGCGAGCTAGGCACGCGATCGGCGGCAGACCCAATGGACTCAAATCAAGGGCTCTGCCAGGCCTTATTTAAACCTGTCAACAATTCTCATATCATGCATTAACTAATACCATAATATGACTTCTAAAGAGGTCCTTACAGATCTCCCCAAAATTATCTCTACTAAATTCCTCCATAATGACTGATATAATTTATTTAAAGGAAACTTCATGGACTTAAGCTACAAACAATTCTAGAATTAAGCCAGCAATATTATAATTCCTCAATGAGCTTAATTCAGCCTCCTAACGAGCATCTCCCGCGGCTTCATTCTCATTTCCCTCGTAATACTCATGTTCATCTAGTTGATCGCCTGAAAACATTTATAAAAAAGGGGTGAGCTTGAGGCCTAGTAAGTACACTTACCATATCCCTAAAATAGGTTTTGGGATTCATAAAAACATGCCAAGGTTTTCTTCAAATTTAAAACTGATAAAGATTTTCACAAGAGATATTATACATATATCTACTTTATGAAAGCAATTCATTCAAGATTCACAGTAACGAAGTATGACATCAAGAAGGCTCATTAACAACTATCACAGTTCATCATAACATGGGTATGCTGCGGTCAGCGTACGTTCCCCCTGACTAGGGCCCACAATCCCTACTCCACCTGGGATAAATATTATTTGGTCAAGGTATGCGCCCCCCGATTAGGGCCCACAATCCTTCCTTCGTCGGGGATACATATTGGTGTGGACGCAAGGGCGCACCACGAGCAACAGTACTGTGCGTCAACGTATCGTCCCGTTGACCAGGACCCAACAATCCAACTTTCCCCCGTGGATATGGGGCGTAACAACCAAGCCAGAATACCGTCTCATTCAACATATATGAGCCAACTTTAAAACACTACTCATAGAAAACATTCCATGGCATTTTTTTTTATGTATTTTATCATCAAAAAATTTACACAAAAGCAGTAGCGTGCAAAAGGCTTTAAACTTTTAATTGAACAATTCATTTGTACACATACGTAGACGGAAAATAGGGTATACGGAGGAATATGGCAAGAGTACTTACCTTACTCAGTAATTAGTTCTTGAGCTCGATCAACAGTCGCTCCTATCTCTTGACTATCGAAACCTAAATAACAAACCACAAGGACATCATTAATTACCGCTCGAGCACGCCTAAGTATTACGTTTCTTTTGAGCGAGTGAAGTTTACCAAACTGCCCCTCGTACTTTGTAAAATTTCCTATTCGCCCCCGATGCCTAACGTACCATTATCCACCTGGATATAACCTAAAAGAATACTTTTAAACCACTCAAGCATCACAGTAATTTTAGATCACTATAAAATTCTAGGTTTAGAAAAATCTTGTTTACTATGTTAAATAATTCAAAAGCCTGTTTTAAAAATAAAATTGTTTGAGACACTTCCCATGCCCGGAAAAATCTGAGAAAATTCCACGTCGAAGGTTTCTCAAGAATAAGAGAAGTTTGTGCTATGTACTTTTTCTAAATCTAATCAGAAGAGGTTCTTAAAAATGATTTTGAAAACTATTTTAATAGTTAACCGTAACGCGATAATCGCTCGGGCGCTACGTCGCTAACGATGCTAAAATAGCAAACAACTTTAAAACCTTTCGAAAGTATCTTATCTTAGCTACGTAAGATTATTGTGGGAGTTTCAGAATTTAATAACTTACTTTACTATTTTAAAATGCATCAAAATCTCTTTTACGAATAAATTTAGTTAGCATCCTTCCCGAACTCCGAAGAATCTAAACGTTTTATCGTGTGTAGATATTGCAAAAATAATATAGGTTACTCTTTTGACTTTTGTCCAAATAAATTTGTAGGTATATCTTAAAATTTTGGAAAGAAATGCTAAAACAATATTTTCCATTAGCGACACTTTTGAGTTTAATTTAAAAAACAAGACTTTCCCTCTCTTGCTACGGTGTCTTCTTCTTCATACAACCCATCCGTCCTCTTTTACCATAACCACTCACTTTCATTTACTCCCTCACCTAACACACACTTTCACAAGCTTACAATACCCAACCACATTCAAAATATACGCACACACACAAACCTTTCAAGGCAGTAGCCTTCATTTTCTTGTCCACCCTTTTCATGGGTACACCCATGTCTACATACTTTCTCTCAACTTTCACACCCGTGTATAAGTTTCACCCCAAGCTCTCATTTGTATACTTGAACCTATACAGCCACTAGCTCCCCCTCATCTACAGCCATAAGGTTATACACACATTACTCTACTCTTCACTGCAACACAGGCATACACTTGCACTTCCATCTCTATATACACACAAAACACACGCACAAAACACAGCTTTACACTCACGCACGCTCACAGCCCAAACTCATGCACCCTCGCGCCGCACACACTAACTCACACAACCAAGCATCAAGCCCTTCCCACGCCCACGAGAGCCTTGCTTTTGAGCCCACTGCCTCATGCAGACCCATTTCTCTCCCTTACACCCCAGTTGCACTCACATGAGATGCAAAATATTTATCACATGCACACACATTCAAACATCTAATTCACTCACACAGCTTCTTTACACTTCTCAGTTCACACCCCTCCCCCCACGGTAGTCCCATGACTGTCCAAACTATTTCTCTCTCTTTAAAAAAACCATGGTGGTCACGGCTTGAATTCACGGAGATCCTCATTGCTTTCATGGCTCCCACATGCCCTTTTATATACACACTAATACATATACAACCCACCAACACTTCACCCATACTCCCCATCCTCCTTTCATGGCAGCCACCACGGCTGCCCCATCCATCTCCTTTCTTCTTTCATAAACATAAGAACCCACAGTTACATATACATGCCGAAACACACACAACACTTGCCAAAACACACACGGTTGTGTACACCCACTCCACACTCATGCGCACACCTACACAATTCCTACTAACCATTTTCTTTCTCACTTTCAGAGACCCATTTCATACACTAATGGCACATACACACTTTTGCATGCACACACAGGGGTTTTCTTCTTGTCTAAGCCCCACGGCATTCGCCGGCAATGACCTCGCCGCTCTGCTGCTCCCTCTTCTTCTTCATTCATCGCACATGGCTGCATCAACACAATCATTCAGCCGTTCCCGTTTCTGCAGCGACAGTCATGTGACCCTTTCTTCTCCTTCCACATTTCTCTCCATAATCTATGTACAAGTCTCTCAACACTCGCCCAGCGTCCATCACAGCCGTGAGCCCTCCCTTCTTGCAGCCGAAAAAAAAAACACACACACACATGCACCACAGCCTCGCACTCACGTACACATATATGCATATACGACACACACACAACCCATATGATACCCATTTCACGGCAAGGTCTCTTCCCTTGCCCTAAAACCTACAGATAGCCGTCGATTCATACAACATTCCAAAGGTAATTGATTAAAGGAGAGGAGGTAGAAATCTTACCGGAAGGTTTCGCCGGAAATTCTTTTTCAAGTTTTCTTCCTCTCTCTCCCATATCTTGCTCAGCCGTCTTCCACAAGGTTATGAATGTTTAGGGTCGGCTGACCCCATAAGATCTTATATATATGCTAAAAAAAAACCTAGCTTGAACAATTTTAATAATAGTCTTCCAATTTTTCATTAGTTAATTTAATTCTTTCCCCAGCTTTTATTATTGTCAAGAAAAGACCCAAAACTACTTACGACATTTTACGTATTAGAAAAGTTTATCAACAGTTGTTGCGTCACACGCTTCACCCTTGTCATTAATATCATAATTATAGTGTTTCCCAATTCTGTCGCTGTAAGCCGCCCAAATTTAATATACCAATGCTAGGTGAGAGCAGAGTTGTCAAACGGGCCGGGTGGCCCGTGGGCTGGCCCGGCCCGGCCCGGCCCGGTTCTGGCCCGGGCTGGCCCGGCCCCGTCCATGAACAGTAGCGGCCCAGCACAAGCGGGCTTGGGGCCTGGGCCTGGACCAGGCCTTCAGTTTTTGCGAAAAAGCCCGGCCCGGGTCTAGCCCGGTCTGCAGCCCGGTTCTGGCCCGGTCTGTGGCCAGGGTCTGGCCCGGTCTGCGGCCCCACCACTTGTTTGAATTTTTTGTTTTTCCCCCCTTTCTTCCACCCCTTTTCCAAAATTCCACTTTTACCCCCCCAACAGCAATATAACGGCTAGTTTGGGGGGTATTTTAGTCTAACCTATATTTTTCAACTCCTTTACACTCTTACCCTCCCCAACAACTATAAACGGATAGTTTGTAGGGGTATTTTGGTCTTTTGTGAAGTTTCTAAAATCTATAAATTCACACCATTTCTCTCTAATTTTTCACACCAATCTTCTTACTCTCTCTTACCTAAACATTCTATATTTCTACAAGCTTTGCTACTATTTTCCTCTCCAATTACTACTCTTGCTAATTACTACTAGTATTTACTAATTAGTACTCTTGTTTATTAATTACTAGTCTTGCTAAATTCTTTTTAATTACTACTCTTGCTAATTACTACTAGTATTTACTAATTAGTACTCTTGTTTATTAATTACTAGTCTTGCTAAATTCTTTTTAATTACTAACTCTCTAATATTTGTTACTCGTTCATTCTTTTAATTGTTATTTCTTATTACTACTCTTATACTTGTGTATTTAGTTACTCTTACAAAGTTTAGCGTGAAATATGGCTGGATTATTGAAGAAAATGAGGCGTGCATCGTCATCACGAAAAACATCATCATCATCGCAAGCACCACCACCAGCACAAGCGCCAGCGCCACGGCCATCACAAACACCAATCCAAGCACCAACACAACCATTCGTTCCTGGACGAATGAGTACAGGCTGTATGATAGATACCCAAGCCAATTGGGAGTTCAATCAAAACATTCCAGATTTTGAATACACGCCTGATGAAGACCCCCCGCATTATAGTCAAGGACGCAGCTCGGTTGGCGAAGCTACTACTCCGTGGCATAATCTCAACCCTATGCCTGGTCATGATGAAGAAGGGCCGAGCAATGCCTCCGGTAATGAGCCAGAAGTCCAAAAGGGGAAAAAAAGAAAGCCGAGTGTTGGAATCATTTCGATGTAGTTACGGTGGACGGCATCCGAAAAGCTCGATGTAAGTACTGCGCTAAATTATTTTCGTCTGGTAGTGGTAATGGACATCTTAACAGGCATTACCCTCTGTGTGCACCTCGACAAGGCCACGTCGAACCTACCCAAACGCAGTTATCTTTTGACGGTAAGTTATTTGTTTATAATCAGCGAGAGCAAAGAGACGGTCTCGCTGAATTTGTTATTCATGATGAACAAGCCTTTTCTTTTGCCGATAATCCTAAGCACTCTAGATATATGAACACATACGTTCAACCTTTGTACAAAAAGGTTCATAGAAACACAACTAGATCCGATGCACTCCGACAGTACAATGCTGCTAAAGCACGCCTTATCGATTATTTCGATAAATTTGAAGGTAAAGTTAGTCTTACTTCTGATATTTGGCAATCTCCTTATACTTTTGTTAGTTATTCTTGTGTGACCGCTCATTGGATTGATGTAGATTGGGTTATGCACAAGAGAATCATCGCTTTCGAGCACTTCCCTTATCCGCATGATGGAATGAACATTGCTATTCTTATATTAAAAGCATGCACCACATTTAAAATTAAGGATAAGATTATGAGTGTTAGTTTTGATAATGCTTCTAATAATAAAGTTGCTGTTGCAGCTTTAAAGGAGACGCTTCAACCTGTACTTAATGGTGAATTATTTCATGTTCGCTGTGTTTGTCACATTATTAATTTAATTGTTCAAGATGGTTTAGCTGCTGCAGGAGATATTCTTCTCAAAATGAGGGGTATGACAGCGTATGTTAATAGCTCGAGTCCGAGAACACAACAATTTAAAACGTTGTGTGTTCAATATAATATGCCTCGCAGGAGAGCAGTTACAGATGTGGTCCACAGGTGGAACTCTACATACCACATGCTTTTACACATTCTGGCATACCGAGAAGTCTATACGCATTTTCTACTAACCCAGTTCCCAGCCGGCTTGCCAACTCAAGAGGAATGGCAGATGGCCACATACCTAGCTGAATTTTTGGAGGTATTCTACACGTCTACCAATTTATTGTCTGGTACGTACTATCCCACCTCTCCTCTCGCTGTAATAGAAATTCTGAAGATGGCTACAATGTTAACAAAATGGAGATATATAGGACCCTTTAAGGAAATAGTAAAAGTGATGGATCAAAAATTTAATAAATATTGGAGTAAACTGCCTGCTATTTTTACTGTGGCTACTTGTTTAGATCCTAGGTTAAAGTTGCATGGCGTGAACGCCTCGATACAAGAGATATCGAAATTAATGTGCTACACAGCAGAGGAGACAACCGCATTCACAGCAAAAGTGAGCAAGAGGTTTGAGGACTTGTTCAACGTCTATCGTAATTCTGCTGACGTGCGCGGGCGAGCTACATCATCATCCACTGTTGAGAGGTATTATGCGCCATACCTTCAGGGCTTTGAACATCTAGTAGCAAGACAACTACCAGGTGAAGGTACTTCTAATTCGGCAGGTTCGTATACTTTTTCCTCTTTTAATGAGATTGGTGTATATGCAAATACTGATCATTATTCTGATTTATCAAGGCAAGAACAGGTTAATTTTAATTTGTTAAATTTTTGGAAACAAAATCAAAACATGTATAAAACTTTATCCCAAATTGCACGGGATGTACTGCCAGTGCAAGCCTCCACGGTTGCTTCAGAGTCGGCATTTTCAGCCAGCGGGAGGGTTTTGGATGACAGGAGGAGTCGTCTTAACCCCGAGTCGCTCGAGCTATGTGTATGTTGGAAGGATTATCTTGATGCGAAATACCGCGAGCAAGATAAACCGATTGATGATAGGAAGAGCAGTGACTCGGATATTGAAGTACTTCTGGATGATTAGGTAATTTGTTTTTATTTTCCTCTTTTGATCCTTTTGGTTGACGTTGCAGATTTCTTGATCTTTGATTGCTGATATTTTGGATAGACATGCATTATTATTTTGATTGTTAGAATTTTAAGAATAAATTTTTTCACAAAATATACTTTTTTTCCATATATATAAAATAAATTTTTACAAGCAAGATATATATTTTTTCGTATATATAAAAAAATAGGTAACTTCGCCTGTTTGTTTACAAGCAGCCGGTCCCAAGCCCGGATAAAAGGAGGAGGGCCTATGAATACATTTATTATTTTTCTATATAAATTGTTATGTGTTAAGATTTTATTAATAAAGCTCACCAAGAAGAGTATGAAAATGTTTAACATATAATAAAAAATATAATGGCTAACAAATAAATATGTATATACATACATACATATATATGTATATTACTTATAATGAAATAAAAGGATAAAGATTAGGTTCGTTAAATTGTGAATATTGCCTAGAGATGAAATTTAAAATTGAATAACAAGAAGAAAAAAAAAAAGGGCCCGGGCCCGGCCCAAGCCCGGCCCTAGATATTGGGCCTAGGGCCAGGGCCTGGACTGGGCCTAGGTTTGCCTTCGGCAGGCCCGGCCCGGCCCGGCCCGGTTGGCAGCCCCATTGGCCCGGCCCCGGCCCCACAGCAGGCCCGATGGGCTTGGGCTGGGCCGGCCCAAGCCCTGCCCTTTGACATCTCTAGGTGAGAGTTTGTCACTAAAAAGATGCAAACATTCTTACTTGTAAAATTTGCCGTTAAAAGAATATAGTGAAATTTGTTAAAAATTACCAAAAATTCAAACCTAAAATCGGGATATTACAACAGAGGTCCAAGTGTGCATAGCTAGGATGGGATGGCAACACATTTATTTTAATAATGAACTAATATGCGCAATTCAATAATTTAACACTCTACAACCCGATTTCATTTTAGGCAATGTTTCAGTGGCACTCTACCATCTTTGTGCTGACATTTTTTTATTTTCATTGACAAAGCTAGAGTGTAAATTATAAAAATTAAAGTTGAAACATAAATTATAGAAGCTAAAGTTCAAGAATCAAAAGGCCTGTTCGTCAATCGTTTTTATTTTCTGATTCCGTTTTGTGTTTTCACTTTCATCATGTTTGTATCAAGCTATGAAATATGTTGTGTGCATTTAACATTTTGACAACTTTTTTTAGTTAATTTGCTCTAACAATGGAATAAAAACAGCCGAAAAAAGCTGAAAACACGTAATTAAAGTTCACTTTTTCATATTGCGAGTTAGGTGACATTTTTGTACTATTTTGAATTAAATTTTTTAGTAAAAAATAAAAAAATAATAATAAGCATGCAAATAAAAAATCTTTTTAGTTATCATTGAAAAAAACAAAATAAAAATAACCTTTAAGTACTTGTAACCGATAACAATAACAAATTACTGTAATAAGCATTGACCATCTCGTACTTACAGAACCTTCTTTGAAAGCGTCTAGAATTGCAAAATGCCCAATTCTTTCACATTAAAGTCGTAAAAGAGATTGCCGACCAATAACGCGATCGAAGCCTCATTACACTTCACACCTGTGCAGAAGATCGGACGAGGGAACAGCGATCACCACCGTTGGTCGCCGCCGCTTTGTTGCTCCTGTTACCGTCGGATCGTCGTCAGCTCATTTGCCTGACGACGCTGGATTCCTCTCGGCCCAGTTTAGTCGGATCGATTCAAAGCCATGTTCAAGTCCTTCTGGTACGCTTTCTTTCCAATAGTCATATGATTATCAAAAGTTTATCCTAATGAATCTGATAGTTTCCTGTTGAAATTTAGTCTAGCGTTTTTGCCCTATCTGCTGAATGCATGTTGTAACGGGCTGTATTAACTTATACGTGGTAATGAAGTTTGAAGCTTTCACTCGTATACATATTTATGTAATTGCTATCGCGTGTGTTGTGAGTGGTACTCTCTCGGCTTCGTAATTTTTGACCCCTTTTTGACTTTCTTCGAACTCTAAAAGAATAACATCGACCGTGTAATTTCAATTATTCTCATTATTGTTACCCTAGGTTGACTTGTCGAATGAAACATTTTAGTCTGTGATTACTATTTGAGTTCCATCTGGTGTTTAGATGTCCAATTTCTTTCTTGACCCCCATTTGATGTCAAGTAAGCAAATAATTTTTTGAGACAATCTATGAAGTAGCGTTATTGGCAAAAGTGCCTTGTAGTCCCATGACCAGTTAGAGCATTCTATGCACAGTTTTTAAACCGCCATTATCGATCTTGTCAAGATAAGCACCAGGCATAGCGGACCCAAACTGTTTGTTAATGGTGTATTTGTTGCCTCAAGAAATCTTGATAGAAGCATCTTTCAGGTGTTTCTTTCGTTTACACCTTTAGTCCATCTAACTAGATAAACTAAAGTACGATTAAATCTAGCCCCAGGCAATAGTTTGTTGGCTCGGTTGACGAGTTCTTGGTTGACTGGGCTTGTTAATTATGTGGGTGTTTTACGTGGAACTGCGATTGCAAATCATAATATAGCATACATGATTTAAAAATTTAGATTCCATGCCTTTTCAAAGAATTTTGTGGATGGCCATATGACAAATTCTATATGCATGCTATGACAACTGAATTGAAGGCTGCTGTTGCCTTGTAGTATGGGCATACAACTATATACGTTGAATTGTTGCACTGCAGCAAACCACATTAGCATTTCCTTGGGTGATTTCTCTGGAACCATAGCTGCCATTCTAGCATTCCTCTTCTAGAGCACTTTCTGCCGTGCCCCGCGGGGCTCTTTATACAGTTTGTACTTTTCAAGAAAATGTTAACATTTTCTTCTGTACATTCAAATCAGTCGCTGCAAGTGAGACCATCAGAGTTAATGCAATTGCCATAGTTGTTCGAATCGAACAGTAAATGCCTGAATGTATATTTACCTGCAGGGGTTCTCAAGAGCAACAAGCTCAGCCGCAGCCACAGGAAATTTCTACAGACTCGTGGTATCCTCCATCTGTGAGCTCGCCCAATGTTTCCCGCCCCTCAACACCTAGTAGCAGCTCTTCTGGAAGTTTTGTACAGAGACATAGTGATCGACCGCACTCTTTATCTCATGTTTCGCCTGCAGAGGCTGCAAACATCATTGTTTTTCTAAAAGACAAGAGGTAATAACATTCTGTATGTTAGTTTCTACTAATGTCATGTAGTTGAACCTTATCAGTTTTACAGAAGCTTATATAGTTTTGAAGTGTAACTATCTTTGGATAATGATTAATGCCACTATTTACTCCTTTATGTCCAATTTGTTTTGTATTTTCTAAAGTTTTCTGATTGAAGAGGCTTTGCTATTCATTAAGGTTGAATTCAATTGTCTATCTTGTAGATTGTTCTTGAGCATTGTTAGTAAGGCACGGGCGTAGGTTTAGAACCCAGCAATGCCCACCCTTAGTGCTTTACTTGGGTTAGGTGAAGCCCCTTCAGGGAAGCCCATGCTTTGTGCGCTTAAGCCCAAGGCCTAAAGCCCTTTCAAAGCGAGCTTCTTAATTATTAGTTGCGATTTGAACTTTCTGTTGTTGACTCTTTTTTTTTTTTTAAACACTGACTAACTTAACCACAAACTACTGTTATATTTTGCAAAATTACAGTGACCAATTCTCATGCCCTAAACCCTAATCAACACACATCAAAAATAACAAAAATAAAAATATAGTTGACCCCTCTGGTCTCTTCTCACTGTAGTCTGCATAAAGAAGAAGGAAGAACCAGAAGCAAGCTTCTGCGTTCTCTTTCTCCGATGCGTTTTCTTTAGTTGTTGCCTAATGACAATTGGCTATTGCTGAATTGGGTCAAATGATTATTTAAGCTTTTTATTATGGAATCCCATATTTATGAATATCTAGCTGAATATATTTGTTTTAGTATAGTGTGATTTTTTTGGTGTTTGTAACATGCTGAGCTTTTCTTCAATTAAGACGCATTGTGCTTTGCTCCTAGTCTCCAGGGACCCTTGCGCTTTACGTGCGCATGCTCTTTAGATAACTATGTTCTTGAGTAATGGAATTAAGACCTGGTGGATTTTCAAGCAACACGCCTAATTCATTTTGTTCCTTTTTTGGGGGCTCAAGTGGAATGATATGTTATCATTAGTATGGGACTGTTGGATGCTGACAAGTTTACAGTGCTTCAATGTGGCTAACCTGCCGGTTTGGAAATTTGTTTTGGCATGATTGGTGGTGGATGTATCTAAATTTACTACCTTTACTTGCATACGGGGATGTGAAAAGCAGAAACCCTCTAAATTGGCATGCCTTATTATGTCCACTTGGAAAAGTGTGTTTTCCCTAGTGTCTTGGATATTCTGTGGAAGAATTTTGTGTACTTGTGTATTATGGGCTCAAAAAATTCTCCAATCATGCCCAAAGGAAAATACAAGACTTCTCTTGTCGCCACATAGGTTCCAATGATTCCCGGTCATATTACAAGGCTAGAAGATTTTTCCACCTATCTCACATCATTTATGTTTTGGTGGCTGGTTAATGATGGTGATTTTTGTGATTGAGAGGAGGGAGGGTGGGGAAATATTGGGCTTTTTTAAAAATGTCTAATCCGTGCTTCGGTGGATGGCCAGAGATCCAGCTCTTGCATATCTCTCTTCCTTTATTATAAATCCAATCGCTTCTCGTCCACCCCCACCTATTTGTGGTGGAAGTTTCTGATTGTTTCTTTTTTTTATTTTGAAATTGTTCAGTGTTGACGAATTGCGGAAGCTTCTATCGGACAAGGATGCCTATCATCAGTTCTTACTTTCACTTGACCCAGTCAAAACCCAGAACAAAGTAAGCTGCTGTTTTATCACCTGTATCTTGTATCTGGAAATTTTGTCTCTCGCTTTTGGATGAAATATGCTGGTATTCTGACAATTACTCACAGGTTCCAAATTACGATTTTCAGCCCCATTTGAACATGTGGTTCAACTGTTCCCCCTCCTGCCCTAAGAATTTGGATTTGTCCCATTTCAATATTTTTCCGTGAGAGCTTAATACCTCAATAAGTTAAAAACATATGCAAATTAATCTGCATCTATAGGCAACTCTTTTGAACCACCCTGCTCCATCTCCTTAGCCCTTATTTTCCTTTTTTCTGGCTGTTATCCATCCCTTTTAATAAATGGGACACATGGGGTAAGGAATCACGTGCACATTATGTAGACTGAACTTCTATCCTTCTATTTTTGGTATTAAAACAGGTGAGAGACGATCTTCGATATGAGACACTGCAGCTTGCGAGTAAGTTCTTTTTGTTCACTAAGTTATTCAACTTTTTCAGTGGATACTCTTAAGGGAGAGGGGGGGTTGGGGGTGTGTGTCAAAAGATAGGTATATTCTGTTTTAAAAATGCTATGATATAACCCCATTCTCCCTCAACTGAATAGAGTATCTATGTAGCTTTCATGTAGTGCCCAAGTTTGGTCAGGTAATAGAGTGAATGGCCTTCACGGCCTAAGTTAAATCATATTAGGGGAACTTTTGTAATGGATCTTCTTATGCAGGTGAAAACTTGGAAAAGGAACCACGTATAATGGAGTTAAGGAATCAGGTCCGATTGTTTAGCAGACTCCAAAATTTGTTTTCTCCTTAGGACTCCAAGACTGGAGTAACGAGTGTAAAAAGACAAGCTGTTTTCTTTTGATACAGTGCCGAATCATCCGGACAACTGAACTTGCTGCTGCGCAAGAGAAGCTGAATGAGCTGGAGAGGCAGAAACAAGAGATCCTGAAGTTTTACTCCCCAGCATCCCTGCTCCACCGTCTTCAAGGTAAAACAAGGAAAATGTTCGCTGTTACACCCATGTCGTCATAGAATTCCTTCTTTGGTTGACTAGATTAAGATGGTTCAGTTGAATAACTTGTATTATACTCTTTGCAGAGTCGATGCACGAGATAGACGAGGAATCTGAAACTCTCCACAGGCAACTTCTTGATAGAGAACTCGAGCTTGCGGTTTTTATGCAGAAGTACAAGAGGCTGCGTAACGCTTATCATAAGCGCGCACTAACCCATCTTGCGGCCAAGACTTCTTTGACCGGTTGAGCAGCAATGTATTTGTTGTATGGCCGAGACAAAAAGGAAGAGACAAATATACTGATTGTTAAGGGTGCATCACGCTCAAACTGTCCGAGTTTCTGTTGTAAGCAGTTTAAACTACTTTTATCACTCTATTTTCTGGCCACCACTTGCCAGTTCAGTTGTGCTGTTCACTAGTCAGGCGTTGCTGTATATTCAAACAGGGCTTGTAATAACCTTGTACAGATAGGGCTTGTGATTGTTTTATTTCCTGCTGCTCGATCAAGTACACTTTGCCTTTTTTTATTACAGGAGAATTGAACTGAGTTGACTTGAGCAAAATATGGAACTTAACTTGGATGCTTCCCACATCAGTGACCATGGAAGTCAATATTTAACTGTAATAAGGACATGCCAATGCTTCCCACATCAGGAACCATGATAGTGATTCACAGTTTTCCCAAAGACAGAATAGAAAAGAAATTTGAAGTTGTTCGTTACTTTGTTCCTTCATTATGATTCAAGATCCTCCCCTTTTTATCTGTTCCGTCCACGTGACGACTATCATCTGTGCCTGTACGCCACATGCACCGGTTTCACTTCACATTAATCATAAGGTTTAAGGATTGGGGCCTAACCTTAATTCAAACATGTACTTACGATATTCTTTGCACCCTCATTTCTCGAATTACACGTCATTTCTCACTATAGATGTTGGTATTTTCTCTTATGTACCTTTTGGCAATAAATCAAGGTGTGGAAAAAGTTTAGAGAAATTGGAAATAAACTTGTCCAAGTATGAACATTGTAACATACTGGGTGAATCATGTTTGCCAACTTACTAATCCAAGTTTGACATCTAATTCCTATATAATAAAGCTGTAGGTAGGAGAAAATTAATGTTCTCTTCTCTACTTGACCCGTCCGTATGATGTTTTGCCGTTTAGAGTTTTAACCAATCAAATTGATTTCACTTTTCTCTCTCTTGCATGTCAACATAAATTATCTCTCATTGTATTTTTTATTAGTTTTATATATCTTTTTGTATACTTATTGGTGGCCAAATCTCAAGACACATGTTATATTTGTTGTTATTATTACTATGGAAGATATCACACTTGCCATTTTATGCTGATTCACTTCTTCATTTGTTGCTAAAAAGCTAAAATTTGTTACTAAAGTCCATTTTCCCAACCAAAAATAGAAGAAACATAATACAAAAAAGGTGGATCTAAGATTTCTAATCTTCAATATTACTACAATTGCTACTACTACTTTTGTTCTTACAATTAGGCATATGAGTACGAGTTTTTCAACGAATATCTTGCCGGTCATTATTTCGCTTGCAATGGAAGTAATTAAAACTAGTTCCAAAAGAAAGTCTAGAGAAACAACTCACACTTAAATTCGTAGCGTTGCCATAACTAGTCCGAATTAAGGGATTTAGTTAGTACACTTTTTTAAGGGAGCAATGCAGTGTACACAACAGTTCATTAATAAGCTAGTAATGTAGCTACCATTAAACAAAAAGATCTACATACTCCCAATTGCACGAGAGCATAGTTCGTTTTGGAAATCAAACTGCAAACTGAACCGCTTCTTCTTGATTTGAAAAATAGTAAAATCGAATTAAACTCAACACCGTCGATTTAAACTGCTCAATGAAGTCAGTTTAAACGGTTTGGTGTGGATTGATTTGTGCCTCACTTAAAAGAGTTGTCTCTTTACACACCTACTATTGTATTTAGATGTTATTTAAAATTAATGTCATATTTTCTCTAAATTGCACATAATCTTGTTTCATTCAACGCCTAAGTGCTAGTGGTAACATAAGATATAAGTATTATTTCACACACACACACACACCCCACGCTTGCGCATACACACACACACACACATATATATATTAATAGACACTTTATCACTCCTTTGTCACTGATGTATGAGAAAAAATGAGTAATTATATAAGAGATACTGATCAATAAATATTTGTAATATAACTGCTCTCGTAATTATCTTTTCTTTTAACTTTCAAAATTTTGTTTATTCAGATTTGCTCAATACCATGTATGTTAAAATTGTTAATGAATGTCGCTAAAACTAATTTATTTTATCATATGTCAATTCAGTTTGGTTTGTGATTGGTTTCAAATAATAGAATCGTGAACTGGATCGACCCGAGATAGGTTTGTAAAATGTGAAACCAAACAATTATAATTGTTGGACGATTCGAACCGTTTTGGTTTAATCGGTTCGAATTTATTTGAACAGTTTGATACTCACTTTTACTTTCAATACATCTCAAGTAAATCATAAATATATACATGTAACGATAAGAGCACATTTCATTTTCCTCATCATAAGGCTCTAGACTATTTCAATTTTGGCAGACCAACTTCTTAAAGTCTGAGATCTAATTAAGATCGACAATTGCCATTATGAAAATCACCAAACACCTTAACATTGTGACTAATGACACTATCATATGTTACCTTTTTGGCAAAAATGAACAAGGAGGCCACAACGCATCCAATCATCAAGCCACGACCAAGTAGACGTACCACTCCCCTGCAATAAACCAACTTCTGAATTTGAACTTGAGTTCTCTACCAAGTCCAGGAAACATCATAAATTTGAATAAATTCTGCCCCTCTTCAAAGTCAAATGTGATACCACGCAACCTATACGTCCTCTTTATTTTTCCATTCATACATTCTATATATGGGGTTTGATAAAATTTTATGTTTTTATTAGTAGAAGGTCATATTTATGGTGTTGTGCAATGCTAAAAGACGTTTGATTTTTTCTTCTTTCCCGTTAAGTGTCGAATAATTCAACGCTTTCCGATTCAAATAACATTATATGATGCAAAATAAAATTATTTTTTCGATTCATTAGTTAAAACGCTCGCTCTTCTGAGAACACGTCCCCATGATGACAAGTCACAAAATCACACGCTTAAGCCATTTCTACTTGAACAGCACGTTCAAGCTAAATTGTCTTTCTAAATAACGCGTTAAATATTTCTGATGGGTTAGATTAGATTTACTGTTCCCTCCTCTTCAGGTATTTCTATTTCTACCATGTTAAATGTGTCATTTTGGGGCGTATATATATATAAGTGAAAAGGAGGGCTTTATGGTCAGTTAGGAGGAGACCCTTTACAGTTTAAACCAGATATTCACACCGATCTCCCAGGAAAGACGACCCGTCTCTCTCTCTCTCGCGACAATCGCACGTAATCTGTAATCTTCTGAACTTAATCTCCTGCAAATGTTTAATTTCATCCGTTATGAATTTTCACGTTTTCTTTTTGTCGCTGCAAAAGATGAAGTATCGATCCTCGAAATTAAACGCGATTTGGTTAGGGTCTGTTTATGTTTTCTTAATTTGGGTCAGACTTTGTTTTGATTTAGGCTACTGTCTCAAGTTTTTTTCTGGCGCTTAAATCTCACATTTTAGTCTTTATTATATTCCATGCAGAGTTAGAGTGTGATTGTTTTTTCTGTTTGTCTGTTGGATATGTTGTTGCAG
>JAVXUP010004323.1:0-35007 GCA_033070095.1 Escallonia herrerae | reverse complement strand
TTGCTTTTGGTTGCCGATAAAAGGTTTGCTAGTCTTATTGTGATGCTTAGGAGATTCATGTTCTTGAAGCAAAGTCTCCAAACCATGGTGATTAGCGAGAATTGCCCGTCGTATTGGGAGGATGATGTTGGAAAGGCAAGATATGTCAGGGATATGGTTGACGAGGTTTGGCGGGATAAGATCAACTACATAATTGCTTTTACTTCTCCTATCTATGACATGCTTCAATAATGTGATATGGATATGCCTTATCTCCACTTGGTTTATGATTTGTGGGATAGTATGATTGAAAAGGTGAAAGGTGTAATATATAGAGAGAGGAGGGGAAGAGGAAGGATGATGGTCTAGCTTCAATGACGTGGTTCATACCATTCTTGTCCATCGTTGGAACAAGAACAACACGATACTTCATTGTATCGCACATTCTTTGAATACGAGGTAACTTTCACGCTACTATAAGCAAAGTTGAAATCTGAATTTTTTAGTAGTAAAGCGAATCTGAAATTTTTTAATTTATTTGTTTAACGTGTTTATGAGGTAGTATACTGATGAATGGCTTAGTGAGAATCCCAATCGGGTTCCTCCTCACAAAGATTCCGAGATTTATCTTGAAAGACAAATGCATCAAGAGGTTCTTTCCAAATCCGGAGGATCATTCAAAGGTCAATATTGACTTTGCCCAATTTTGTTCTAAGAGCGTAAAATTAAATCATATCGATTCCATTAACGACCGGGCTATTATGAGTCCTCATGATTGGTGGTCGTGCCACGGTCCCCATGCACCTATGCTCCAAACTCTAGTTTTGAAGCTACTTCAACAACCCGCTTCGTCGTCTTGTGTTGAGAGGAATTGGAGTACTTACTCCTTGGTGCATTCTTTGAGAAGGAATAAGTTGACACCACAAAGTGCAGAGGACTTAGTTTTCATTCATAGCAATCTCCGTCTTCTCTCAAGAAGATCTCCACAATATGCACAAGGACCGACAAAAATGTGGGATTTTGGAAGAGATCAATTTGGTACCATGGATGATGTTGGTGTACTTGCGATTACGGAGCTTTCACTTGATGAGCCAGAGTTGAAGGCCATACTTTTTACGAATGATGGTGATGGAGAGATAGACGAAGATGAAGATGTTGTGGCCATGGAACCCTTAGATACTTGATGGAGTACTTTGCTTGTTTGATAGTTCGAACTTCGATGCTACATTGCTACTTTTGTCATGAATATGATGTATTTGGTGGTGGTTATTATGTATTTGATGGTATTGTGCTGTTGAAGGGTTAATTAAATTGCATTACGTCTTTTTATGCACTTTCTTAGATCCAAATTGTTTAGAAATTAAAAGCTAGGTGTACATAGCAAAAATATTATATGTATATATATATATAAAATATTTGCCGTATTCCCACCGCACCTGTATCTTAACATTTTCAAAAATGTCGTATCACGTGTGCGCACCCATGTCGTATCCGGACCCGCACCGGTGTCCATGCTTCTTAGATGTACAAAATACAGATTGTAAATTGCATTACTATATAAGTAATATATATATATATATATATATATATTTAGCAAAGACGCTCCCAACTAGGATACTTCTAGGTGCTTACGCTCCCCCACTCCCACCCCCTCACTAGCCGTGCAACTAAGAGACGAACACCTCGAATCAGGTCTTCTTGCACCCTCAACCATCGCAGAGACAGCCCTTGTCACAAGTAACACCTCTATAGACTTGCAAACAACACAGTAAATATCCTCGGAGTTGCAAACAACACGACAAAATACCCTTGAACCTGCCTCAACACACAAACAAGACGGCTTCAACCATTGCAAATAAACAAAAGGCCAAGAAGGAAACTAGTGTCATCTGACGCAAGCTACATAGAACACCATAGGTAACCCACAGACAACAGCGCACACAATACACTTGCTGACAATTCCATCACTGATCATAGTGATAGTCCATGAGGGTGATCCCCCTTCCCCCCAACCCCCCCCCCCCCCCCAACAAAAAAAAGTTGAAACATGTTCAACTCGTAACACAGATCCAAACACAACCAAACACGACCTTACAAGGCCAACATATTAGAAGCAACAAGCATCACCAAGTGCATCCTTAAACACCCCTTCCATCATGGCAAAACAGTAAGCTAAAAAGATTAACCAAGCCTAAAAGTAATCTGGTAAAACATAATCCACCATCATAGCAGCCCACCTGGCCAATTAGAACTAAATACTGTAGCCTCTAAAATAATTACAGACAAATGTCACCCATTAACTGTGAAAAAAATCACATATAGCCAAAATGAGGCCCACCAGCTGAACCCCAACTCACGCATAAGAGGCCTGCCAAAAGTCCTAAAAAATGCAGGAGAGCTCCAAAATTCTGCGGAGAGCCCCATCACAAACACAATTATGAAACTAAAATCTATGAAGCACGGGTGCTTCAAAAGGGGGGAAGTATAGGGGTCGGGTACGCGTCAGGTGCGGGTGTGGGACATGTGCGGGTTGGGTGCATGTCGGGTGCAGATCCATTTTTTTCCTTTTACTTTCTGAATTTCGGGTGCGGATCGGGTGCGGATCCAACTCATGGGTAAAAAATATACTAACCTAATTGGGCAAATCGAATTGGGAGACTCTGAGAGAGAGAGACCAGCGGCGCCCCTTCGCAACCACCTGTGACCACCGGCGACTTCGGCGACCACCAGCGACACCGACAACCACCCGCGACTACCGGTGACTACCCTTGACCACCCGCAACCAGCCGCGACCACCCGAGAAGACGTCTAGTCACCTCCGGCAGCATTTCTCTAAAGATAGGTCTCTGTCTTCCTCTCCTCTGTCTTTAAATCTCTCTTTGCTACCTTTTGTGACTTGGATGTGGATTGTCAATTGAAAGTTAGAACCAATTTTGGTAGAAAGTTCAAACTAACCAATTTATAAACAGTGTTTATTGTTTAATATATGTATTAAAGGCTTAAAGCAATGGTTCAATATGGTTCAATAGTTAAATATTGTGGGATGTTGAAACCAATTTTGCTTGTTAGATAGTTGGAGCTTTGAGGCTATATTGCCACTTTTGTTATGAAAAATATGATCTACTTGGTGGTGGTTATTATGTATTTGATGGCATTGTACTACCGATGGATGGCTGAATTAAATTGCACTCCGTCTTTTTATGCACTTTCTTAAGATCCAAATTGTTTAGAAATTCAATACTAGTCGTACATAGTAAAAAAAAAGATATAAAATATTTGCAGTATCCCCGCCGCACCCGTATCCTAAAATTTTCAAAAATGCCTGTCCGCGTATCCGCACCCGTGTCCGTGCTTCATAGCCTAAAATACAATCAAAATTTTGTTGATGCCAAAGAACTGTCAGTTGATAGGGATTAATGCTCTGTTCTGTCTACCATCAATTTTTGGACAAGTGAAAACACAATTCCGCTATATAAACACTAATGCCAAAGAACTGTCAGTTGATGGGATTAAAGCTCCTTTCTGTTTACCACCAATTGTTGGACAAGTGAAAATGTTTATCTTTTTAAACTTTTTGAAGCCATAAACATTGTATGGACACTAGAATTTCTATTACACTCAGCCTACATGGTTTGCCGACTCTGGAAATTTTGGTCATTTCAAATCTCAAAAGATTAAAAGCAAAACGCCGAGAAGGTACGGGAAGGGGGGCCTATATACAGGAAGCGGTACCCTGTGTCAACTAGCCTTAACAATGGCAAGAGAATCACCTAAGCCAGGAAAACTATCTAGATATGTTATACAACAAAACCAGTACTAATGATAGCTAAAGCAGAAGAGAATTTTGTGGAAGTGTTTCTTAGTCGACCAACATTCTTATCCATACAACATTGATCAGCTTCTCGCTCATGTTTCGGGTTGCTAAGGTCAGATTCTTGTTGTCTCCTTGCCATCCTCACTATCGTCCTACAACAGTTTTCCCTACGGCTTCAAAATAAAGTAACGATCAAACAACACTCCAAAAGCCGAGACCGGCAGAACGGAAGATCAGTGAACATATAAGTCGCAGTGCAAGTTTATAGCCATTGCAGCAATATGAAAAAGGAAATTGCAATGTGCAGTATCAATGTTTGACATGAGAAAAGACTAAAGAGGAGAGTCGTACCATTAGAAGAGATGGTGCCAAAGAAGGGTCAACGGAATTGTAGACGGCAAGTTTGGGAAATACATGATGCACTAACTGTTTCTGAGAACTTTTCTGCATAAAAAAAATACACATAATACAGGTAGAGAGCAAAAGCACTAAAAATAAACATTTGTGCAATCTGATGAAGACAAGGACGTATAAGGACGCATACTTGATCAGACGTGGCTGCTAATTCATGAATACTCCTTGCGAGTTGAGCATAAGAAACTGGCTGCACAGAAGTAGAGCAAATTCCATTAAATGCAGCATAAATTTCATGACTGAGTGATATAAGATTTTGCATAATCGACTCATAATCTACAACAAACATAGTTAGGATGAAGGCTCGAATAAGTTGTAAAGGTTTTCGAAATTGGATCTCAACTTCTCCTACATTTTCTTAGGCATATAGTCTTGAAACTACAGAACTCCTAGGAAGTGGGTTTTTATTTTTTATGTTGTGGGGGGGGGGGATTTTTTTCTGTTTCTTAGTACAATGTTAATTAAGATTTTGTAAAAATAATTGATTTCCAATCCACAACCATTTTGAATTGCATTACATCCACCCCTCCTAGTAAGCCAATTGAGCTAGGTTTGCCAAATGGGATTGTAACTTTCTCATCACTAGAATTCTCCTTCACTTTCTAGCAAAGAAACACAGCGTTTTGATGACTAAAACAACAAAACCTATACAAAGAAAATGATTGTGTGGGTGTGTGTGCATATCACAGTAAGCTTCTACATAAACAATTCAAATGTCAAATTTGACATGATTTGTGATCCACAATTACCTTCAATTGTTTCACAAAACTTTCCCATTTACAAGAAAGTTACAAAGCTGTACAAGGTTTACGAGTGTCGTACAAGGCTCATACTGGACTGATAAACTTTCTAAAACCTCAACATCTACAACAGCATTTAGGCAACAAACCTTAGCATAATCAAGACTACTATCGTGGAACATGCAATGCATTTGGGCGATAAAAAGTGGTCGTCACCAACTAAAAACGGAAGTTGTCCAAAACTTTTTCCCCCTTTGACACTCAGGGATTCCTAGAATAGAGAGTGAACATAAACCATTGACTTTATCATTGTGCTTGCCCTAAACAATACTTAACAAATTTCTAATTAGTATTTGAGTTCAATCCAATCTTTAGATATTACAATTCTATCCTAAAAATGTACAAAAAGTCAAGGGGGCAAGGGCAAAAATTACGAAACAGAGGGAGTACAAAACTTTTTTCTCATGCCGCCATTTCACTCCCTCACATATAAATTCATGTGCATGTGTTTGACGTGTGAAATGCTTAGTATAACGAGTAGGCAATGTTTGAGTGTGTGTGTGTGTGTGTCTGTGTGCGCGTAATTGTTACAAGTGCCTACGGGAAAGAGATGTGTGCTTGTGTATGTGTAGTGAGTAGGGTGTACTAAGCATAGACAGAAAAAAATGACATAGCAAAAGCGGATTAATATAATAGAATGTGTGGTTGTTTGAAATTGTTAGTACCTGTAAGAAAGAGATGTGTCTGTAAGGTAAATTCACATAATATGAGTGTGTGAGCTTGTATGTGCGTGAAATTGTCAATAGTACCTATGGGAAATAGATGTTGTGTGTGTGTTTGAGAGAAATTCTTAGGATAAAGACTAGCGCATACTAAGTATGATATGAAATAAACAAAACTAAACAACAAACGCAAATTTCATACAATACGTGTCGTGTGTGTGTATGTGTGTGTGTGAGAGAGAGAGAGAGAGAACGTTACCTTTTTCTTCTGCTTCTGTGGCATGATATTGGTCCTCACTGCAGCTTTGGCGGCCGAGATCGTATCGCTCTGGATCTGCATCAGAGCCGATCGCTTAGACCGCCGATCCAACGTCGTACTGGCTTTGCTCGACGCTGCGGAGGTGGTGGCGTAAGGAGGCGACGGTGATGTCAGCGCCGCCCCCGCCGCAGCCGACTGTGATGACGTGGGGGAAGGAGGAGGTAGCGCGGATGTGGGCGTCGGGTCGGATGTTATCAGATCCATCAACGTCATACCCGCAGATTCCTGTACAAAGTGCGTAAAAGGAATGAGAAAAAATAAAAAGCTCGGAAAAAAATTCGGAGGGGAGATGAGATTTCTTACCGCCATGGATTTGAGATGATTACGGGGGTTTCTGATCTTCTGCTTTCGAGCTTTTTCTTCTTCAGTTCCGATTTTTCATAGAAATGAGGTCACCGCCAATGAAAATGGAAGGTGAGTGTGGGTTCCTTTTTCCAGATCTTCTGCTTTCAGCTTTTCTTCTTGCTTGCGGTGGAAACGGGTTGGATGTACCGCGTTCAAGATCTTCTGCAAAGTTGCAGGGACTCTGGCGTTCGAAGCCATTTTCTTAATTCAGTCTTAATTTTAAATATCAGAAAGAAAATACACATTTGGCAGTTCTAATTTTTCTTCCTTTTTTTTGTTCCTTTTGAGTTTAATAATAATCAGTATGGAACACGTGTATTGCACGTAAGTAAATATGACCGAGAGTAATTTTTAAAGTCATATTATGTGAAGTTGTTGATGAAAAAAGGGACAAGTAGAGAAATTCAAAGAAACATTTTTTGTCTTTGTTGTCGTAAACTTTTAAGTTTGCTTATGGCGTACACTCGAGATATGTAAATTTCATATTCAACACGAAAATGCAGAATGAGAAGATGCAGTTTCACTTTTGTGTAACTTAATTAACAATATTATATAATAGTATCTTTTTAGTCTTCATCAAATTTGAGCTTCTTTTTTGCATGGCTGGGGCGCAGGATTTTGAGCCGTCATTCAAATATTTTCCTTATGTTGTTATGCTCGGTAGTACTTTTGAACTTCTTAGACTACTAATTTTGCTCGAATTCTATCATCTTTAGCTTTTTTTGTCCATCTTAAATATGAAGCTGAATTCTTTGCCTTCAATTTTTCCAAGATTCTTTCCACTTTGTATGTAACTCGTTGGTGTTAGATGTCGTTATTAATTAACATTTTATCTATACTACCTATAAAAGTACGAATGTCGTAAATCTTTTCTGAACGATTATGTCCTCTATTAATTATATCAATAATACTTTTACCTTTCATTTATGACTCCCTATTAAATTTGGTTGAAATTAAATGAACATTGGATAATGAATCTAATTATAAACATTGAAAAATAAAAAGTCCGATAAGAAAGATAAATAAAATAAAGAAATTCTTTTATTACTCCCATTTTAATTTGGTTGAAATGAAATAGATATTGGATAGTAAGAGCTGCGATTATTTTTTCTTACATTTTTAGGTTAGCAAACACTTAACAATTGACAAACAAAAACAAAGCAAAAAATTGAAATACGTGAAATATCAGTTAAGAAACAAAAGACTGTTGGAAAAACGAAAATAAAAAAAGTTAAAAGGGATTAAATATGCATCAAAAAAAGAGAAAAAAAAAATAAGGCTTAAATATAGCGCAAATTTGAACTGAAAATTTATTCAGTTATGCACATGGTCCGAAAATTACAAATCTTAGGGTCTATTCCATAAACTTATTTAACTGATTATAAAAAATAAAGACGCAGATTCATTCTTTTAATTTCTCGATTTATTTTTCTTTTCAACAGCACCATCAAATATTTTTTCAATCCAGAAACTTACAGAGAAGATTGTTAAATATTGAATGGATTACAATTGCGAATATCAAATATACATTTATTCTAAAACAAGTCATAAAAGAAATATGAATATAATTGAATTATATTATTTTGATCCTAATAAATTTAATGATTTCAATTTAAAAATGACTCTCGATCACGTTCATGTGCAACGCACGTACTCAATACTAGTAAGGTATAAAGTGATGAAAGTCGCATACCTGCTTTGACTGTATCAATTTTGAGACTAGATATCCAAGTAAAGTTTCGACTGCATCGAACAATGTTATGAATGTCTGTTGTATGCCTCCAATTACAACTAACTTCAATATGTACCTATTTTTTATCATTATCATTAAATCAACAATATTTATATTCAAATAAATATTCTTTCTTGATTTTCGTACTTTATCTTGGTTCATAAGTTATTGGAGGTTCACACTTTTCGTCCTTACAAGTCGGCCCTTTCGGTATGATTGCAACTTTCTTGTTGCATCTTCTGCATGCTTGATACCATAGCTCTTCTTCTTTGATCTCTATAGTCAGTAGATTCGCTTTAAAAGAGCAGTATAATTTCTCTGTAAAGTCATTGTTAGTAAGTGTTGTGTTCCCAATCTATCTGTGTGTGTATACATATATATATCTCACTTGAGTTAAATGTCTTCAAGATTACTTTCAGCACATGCTCGATTTTCTTCAAGTTCTTTTTCAGCATTTGCTCGTACTCCTTCAAGATCATCATATGCCTTGTGCAATTCGCTCTGTAGGAAGTCATTCTCTTCATGGATTTTGTCTTCTTTAACTTCCTAAGCCACCATATGTAGGGGCCCAATACATCTCACAGTATGGAGGTATGAGGATGATACATTTTGCGATGAAGAATAGTCAATAACGTCCATGGTTGGTTAAGTGGAGTTTCCATGGATAGACATGGTACTGTTAAAGCCAAAAAAAGTCACCGAATAAATGGAATGCATCAATTAAAAATAACCTTTTGAAGTACACAACTCTCTTACCTCATCATCGTATCTTACCATCCAACGGCATATCCTAAGCAATGTTATGCCATTAAACCATGAGAATTAGTCTTTCTCAACTCACAAGAGATCCAGGCACCCAATCTATTCCCAAGTTTGCTCACTAAAACCTTAGCCAAAGTTCCTCTTACATAGCTCGAAAGCTACTTTCTTTTAAAAAGCTAATAGACTTCCAAAAGTTTGAACACCTAGCTTTCATTTATTCTTTTGACATAAAGTTAACGGAAGAGACTTGAGAGGTTTCCTCTTCTTGTTATTGAAATTCGTTATAATCGTTTCTTTAAAAAAAACATATTAGAAAGGGGAGCAAGGACACACTTACTACCAACAAAGAAGCAAACGAATAATAGGTTGCTAAAAGAAAATTTAGTGAACTAACCTGCATCACATTGTATAACTCAAAGCTTTTCTGGTACTTCTTTGTAGGCATCATGGTTCCGCTTAATCCCTTTATCATCATAGAAGGATATGAAGGGTTCAACATTCTTATTTTGTTTTGTCATGATGCTTCAATAGTGAGTTGGGTTCGTTTAGCTATACCAAGGAGGCCTTTTGTACTACATCATAGTGCTCGTGTTGTTCAGCAACAAGGTTACCTATTCTTTTTACTTTAAAGAAGCCAGAATAGGTAAATCATATACCCAAACAGCCGCTACTGGAACTTTAAAAGACTCATTCAATATATTTTGCAATACTCCTAAACAGAAATCCATTGTTGCAGGATTAATGGTACTATACCATTTTCCTTTGCAGTTCTAGACAATAGTGACTCACATCTCATGATTTTGTAAAACGGTAAGTTTATTGCTCGTCTAAACGCACTAAGATGCTTTTCATTCTGCCAGCTCGAATATTTGGCTTCTGCCAAGCAAAGTCATTTTGACATCTACAAGCTATGGTTCCAAAACAAATTTAGGAAAACAAATCTAAACAGATAGTTTCATAACATACAAATTCAGTTAAAATGAAATAGATTCAGTTTGGAACGATTTAGAAATTACATTTAAATTAGAGAAGAACAGACCCCAACCTGAGTATGCTTGCAGTAAGAACCAAGAAATTGTCACTAAAAAACGCCGGTTGTACACCGGAAGAAAGCAAAGAGAATCATACAGGAGCTAAATTAAAACTGCACAAATACAATTGAAAACAATAAAAAGAAAAATCTAAAATCAGGAAGAACTAACCTTAATCTGGACGCTGACTGTACATATGAACGATTTGAGAAGACTAATATATAGTGGGAAGGCTCTTGAATCTTCTCTATCACGTTCAATGATAGTTGTAATCAATGTTTGGAAGATAGATTGAGGCATTTGACAGAGGGAATTTGAAGGGAAAGGTTTTTTTAAGATTAATGATCTCTAGGTGGAAAGGCATCTTTCTGAAAATTAAAGTAATCGAATGGAGGAAGATGCATGAAGGCATTTCTATAGAAAAACGGTTGAGCAATTGAATGAAGGAAGATGCATGAAGATTTTAATGAGAAAAATGAATGAATCAAAAAGGAAAGGGAAGAGTCTCTGAGAAGGGGCAATTGAACCGATTTTCGGTTTCGATAATTCGCGCCATATATTTCAACCTCCTTGGCGACTTTTTTGTTTGTTTGGTCCCCCTTTTTTTTGTCTGCAAATTTTAATTTCGTAGTTTTGTTTTTCTCTTGGACTTAAAGGGTCTCCTAACGTGTTTTTTTTTCTTTTCCTAACCACACATTTCGTTCCCAATGTCCAAATAAAGATTTCGATTAAATTTATCACCCAATGTTCATTAAACGCAATATTAAGAAAGTAAATACGGAAGGGCGAAATCGAAACATAATGATTTACAACATTAGTAATTACAGAAGGATAGGATGTTACTAGAGCAATTAACAGAGGACAAAAAGGAACAAAATGATCTACAAGATTCATACTTTTATAGGCAATATAGATAAGCTCAATTGAGTATGGCCTTTTTTTTTTTTTTTGGAAACTCCAAGTTTTAGTTTTGATTTTTTCTTTCAAGATCATCTTTCAAAGCATTTTTATTTTTTTCTTCCTCTTGTCTTCGTCATCTTCATCACCAATGCCTATTGTCACCAATACCAAACCCACCAACAGTGCCAACCACTACAAGCGCTGATGACAACCAACATCGTGAACTACCATAGACACTGACCAACACAACTGAATACCAAACCCACCGACATTGATCATCATCACTAGTCTTGTGAATCAGAACACACCATCCATACTGACCACCATTGTCCCTACAACAACCACCACCCCTACTAAATTTCTTCCATCGATTAGCCTTAATTCTTAGACCTGCACGAGCAAATCCAAAGCCAATCATACCCATTCACCCAATCACAACCAGCAACCCAGTCAAACCCTAATAACTTATATCTAGTTTCTCATCTAAAGTTAGGGACAAGTTTTTCAGGCTATCAAAGTTCCATTGTTGGGTTCCAAAAGAGCCTATCAAAGATCAACAAGATAGAGTTTCATTCTCCAGATCTTCATGTCGAGCAAATCTAACAAAAGAAAAAGGATTAGCAAGCTCGTATTTAGTGCAATAGTGTGGTTGGACGATAGTAGAGGGTATGTGTTAGTGGTGGTGAGTGCAGTTCTGGTTGCTGAGCAGATGAGTTGGATGAGAGGAAATTGCGTATAGACAAATGAAAGAAAATAGAAAAGGAAAAAGAAAATTAGAAAAGCAAAAAAGTGAAAATCAAGGACAAAACAATGGAATGAAACAACGAATAAGTTTTGTAAAACAAGAAAACTTATAAAGCTTTTCAAACCCACCAATTGAAACTGTTTGCTAACTTGCGGTACATAGATTACTAGTTTTGATCCCGTGCATTACACGCGGGAGTAACAACGGTCAAAGTACTAATTTAGAGATTTCGTACTTATATGTCTTATAACAATAACAAAATTGATAGTGATAAAAATAATTAAAAAATATTTCCTCCTTTTTTTATGAGTTTTCGTACTAATTTTTGTCGTTAGAAATGAACTTGAGTAATCATTATTAGCTTTTAGCAACAAATGAAGATGAAAAATAATATGTGAAATGATAGAAATAGTATGTCCTAACTAATAGCAATGATAATGATAATTCTAACTATAATAACCCTTGTGTCGAGGTTTGTATTACACAAAGTCACCAAAAAAAAGAGTAAAGATATGTAAAAAATGATTGAAAATAAAATGAAAGAGTAAACTATGTATATAAACTTGTAATGACATAAAATGAGAGATCTATGTTAGAGAGAAAAACTGATAGATAATATTAGGTTTCTCTAAACAATAGAAAAAATTTAAAATTAAAAGGAATACATAGAGAATCAGGTTTGCCAAAATCTTAGGAATTAATAAAATTACAAATATATAAATAAAATTTTAAATGTGACATGCTGGCATAGCAGAGAGAGAAATATAAAATCTATTAATCGTTTAAATTTCAAATAAAAACAAGAATTCAAATCAAATTGAATAAAAGAGAGAGAGAGAGAAAAAAAGAATCCACATAATTTATTGCAAAGGTGAATTAAGTTTAAAATACTTTTAAAAAGTCAAAATAGGAAACTCCAAATGGCGAGCAAAGAGAATGTACATGTAGGCGGTAACGTGACCACTTTCTCTCAGTTTCGGCTTTTAAATATATATAATTAAATTTCACCCTTCATCTTATTACAAAAGCATCCCTCAGGAAATTAGACCAGTCATTAGTAGAAAGGTCAGTTTTTAGAATAACAGTGTTTACTGAGAGAATAAAATTATACATCTAGCTCTCAACTTTTTAAAAAACAACAAAGCGATGGGCTTGTTTGATCTCAACTCCTTTATGTGCTTCAAACGCTAACATTGTTGGTCTATTTGTTCAAAAGTCTTGTCTCCTTGATCACTTTCTTTGGCACCTTAATTTCACGCTTGATCTCGAGCATGACACAGAGGAGCAACTCGCAAATTCCTAACTGTTTCAATAATTTCATCTTCAGTTGCTCATATGAACTATAAAGTGCTCAGTGTCTATGTTTGTGTTGTATTGTCACCAGCCGTAATAGTTACTTAAAGGGAATGTCTATTTTCACATTCATATGTGCTTATCTACACCTCATTTATGGTTAAAAAGTATAGCGAAATCTTTGATGCGCTCTTAATGAGATTATACCAGACCTTTCATTCACTGAAAAATCAACTATTTTTCCGACCTCAGTTCAGATCGATTGAAACTATGATCTCAATAAGTTGCACTCTGCTCAGCATCTGCTAAGTAACTTTCGATAGATATGAACTTCTCAGGCTCAAACTGATGTCATGCGTATGCCAGTTCAGCCAACCTAGGAGTTGTCCATCCTGTCCAAGCGACCAAGCCTTTGAATGTGTACTTGTAATTAGAACTTTGCTCTGATATGCAAGATGGGATACTAAATACGAGTGGCCAAGTCTCCATCTCTTGTATTGACGCAGAAATTCTCATCTCAAAATCTAAATCAAAAGGCTTGGACAGGATGGACAGCGTGAAATGCAGAATGATACGACTTGATGAATCTACACCGAAAAAGAAAGGTCACATATAATGGCACTATGAGGATTGGTGAAAGTGGATGTCAACTTTTGGGATTGAAAATATAAGCCTTGTCGTCTTCTCCACAAGCCAATTTGTTTTGGGAAGGATGAATTTATCTGATATCAGAACGGGTCGACTCATACTTAATTAACAGATAAATTAAGCTTATGAAGTCAACCGACCTACTTTAACTTATTCATGTGTTTGGCTTGCTCAAAAAAAGTCTTGTTACACGTGAAGAGGGGGATTGACAAGATACACTCTAGTGTTGGAAACATAATAAATAAGAATCCAAAATATAAGCCTTGTAGATCTCTACACCCATCGTGACCAACTGATTTTGCTTTCGGTTGCTTTTCACACTTAACAGAGATATGTCATCTTCTTCCTTTAGGTGAAAAGCATATTTACAAAGAATCAAAATCCGAAAAATTCAAGTTCCTATAGTTAGGTGGATGAAGATTGGACATAATTATAAGAGTTTTGCCCTAGCAGCTATATTATGAGCCATGTTGGTCATTCGACGGCTATATAAACAGCACCCCAGCAACTAAGAATTTAAAAGGAATCAAGGATGAACTTTCATCAGCAATATAACCTCTAACTCAACTTCGGGCAGGGACGGATCATTTAGATGTGCATACCCTGCAACCAATGTTTGTGGAACTCGATCCGCGAAGAGAGGTTTGGTCTCGTCCAAATGCAGGCATGGCAGCAATAGTAATTGTATGAATGCATGGTTGAGTATCGATATGCTTATCTGTAAAACAAAGCCCTGTTTAGATCCCATCGGTTCTACCAACGTTCGCTTTGACATTTACGATGCTGGAGAAATTCCTTGTCGACATCAGTGTTTGGAACAGTCTTTCTATTTTGAGTGCAAATAGTTAGGGACAAGTTTGAAGACTTGAAAGTGTTATTTTGTGTTCAATTTTTTTTATGAAGAAATGATTTTTTCTCCGTAGCCAAAACGTCGAGAGAGATATGACAATCACGTTCATATAATATAGACAAATATCACTTTCTTCTATCACTTTCACCTTATAAAAGAGGAGGGGAGATAGCAAGAAAAATGTCAAAGAATTGTGATCAGGATTTGTTCTATTACAGACCGGCCCTAAAGAATTTCCATAAACAGTGATTCCCTTCCAAAAAAACTTCTGTAATTCTTTTTGTTTTTGTCTGGATATCTGCATTATTCTGACTAGAAACAGCTTTGTGACTAATACAGCTCGTTCCAGTCCCCTATATAAGAGGATCCTCCCCTCCTCTTTCTCTCACAAAAGAGAGAGATTCTTGTGACCAGAAGTCATTTTTTTGCAAAAATGGTTTCCATGGCTATCAAAGTGAGTGTCTGCAGTATCCTTTTGCTTCTTGTCATCACAAGTGTGGAAGTGGAAGGATTACCTCCCTGGAGCCCATGTTGCTATGGGAGCGTCACAGATTGTTGCCCTGCCACTGTCAAAGGTAATGATGCTCCCCTTACTGGCCAAAAACCTACTCTCGTTCCTGCCAAGAAGGGCCGCCCAAGTCTGCTCCATCCCTAATTGGTTCCACTCAGCGCCTTGTCTGTGCATGGTATCTCTGCCTGCGTTGTTTGCAAGTACTGTTTATGTGTTCATCTTCTAAGTTTTATCGTGTAACTCCCTCCGGTGCTGCTTTTAGCACTTGATTCAATAAAATTATCGTGTGTATGTGTGCCAGTAACTTTTAGTTACCAAACGCAGCAATATATAGAAAAATAAAAAAGCGAGAAATTAAAAAAACCAAACGCACGCTACATGATTTACGAGGTTCGCCAATGTGGCTACGTACTCGGAGTATGATCAGACCTCACTTTCACTATTCAATCGTGTTTACAACCAAATGACCCTAGCCCCATCTCTCTGGTGCTGTTTTCTCTCTCGTTGAATCTCTAAACCCAAAGAATCATATGTATAAGAAAATCTTAGAGCGAAAAAACATGCATTATTAGATAAGAACGTTGTATCTCTAAACCCGAAGAATCATATGTAAAAGAAAATCCTAGAGCGAAAAAACATGCATTATTTAGAAACGTACCCTCTTCATGGAGTTAAGAGTGTGATGCTCTTCCCTTCCAGATATCTCTTTCTACCATTGGATCTCCATTAGATGCTTCATTGGAGCTCCGGTAATTCGAGAGCATTGGAGCTCCGGCAATTCGAAAGCAGTGGGTGCGGCATTATTTGTGATATAGCTGGAAATATCCGCCCAACCTGATATCGACACGTGGCAAGGTTGACTCGAGTCAATCTTATCTTAAATTTCAAGGTTATCGTGTCGGCAGAGTCCAGATCTTATAAGGATCCTAACGTAATCTCAATTAATCGGGGCTAGGAACTATCTGCATAAACATGTAAATCAACCAGGACTCTTCAGTCGATGCCTATGTAAAGGGGTCTACCCCCAGGTACGCTGACAAGTTCACACACAAGCACCTAGTGCATTTTCTGCTATTCAGAGCTCCACCCCTGTAGCGACGTTCTGACTTTAGCTTCGGAGCATCCTCCACCGCAACATCCCCGGTGGTCACTCCGTGTTCTATTTTGCAGGTCAATTTTTTGGTCGTGGCTCTAGAACAATATTCTAGCAGCAACATTTTGGCGCCATCCGTGGGACCCGCTAGCCTAGCCGATCGACCTGAAGAAAATTTGGCCGTTTCGCAATTGGCGAGCGGCAACGCCTCACAACTTTGGGCAGAACATCCACCGCCGAAGGTCTCAAAATTCAACTGCCGTCTCAAAGGAAAAATTCAAAGTTCAGAATTTTCAAGACCAATGATCACAAGTTGTTATCGGCCGCACCGCCGCTGACATCCTGTGGCAACGAGGCCAAATCACCACCAACAGCAAGGTTGCAACCTTGTTGTCCAGGACGCCAATGTTGCACCCCAACGCTGCTCCTTCACTGTTGCGCTGCACCACCTCACAAAATTATGCGCCGTCACTGCCAAACTGCAGGGGCAGCCACACATTAGAAACAACAACCAAAATCGCATGGCAGCGCCAATTGAGTCATGGCCGCCATGGTCAGCCGCACTGCCACAGCAGGGCTGCCGTATCAACAAAGAAGAAAAAAATCAACACAAATTCATCCACCAGGGTTATACAACCATTGCCAACGGAGTCGCGGACACCACAAACGCTGACTACCGCCGCAAAGCTGCCGAGGAGTCCCCAACAACCAAGCAAAATAGAAAAGAAAAAAAAAGAGTAGAAGAAACGGCAATGCCGTCACAACCCAAACAGCGCCAGCGCCAATCGGAGCAGCCGCTGACATCGTGCCGTCCACCAGAAACCATGACCGGAGACGAACAATTGATGACAAAAAGACACCGCCACAGCAGCACCACCGGCTCCATCGACATCCCCATAACCTCTACGGCGCCAGCACGTTGCCGGTCACAACCTACCACCGCTGCCGTGAAGCTACTGCAACAAATTTCCGCTGTCGCAGGTGTCAGTCTCAATGGTCATCGCAATCAAAGAAAAAAATTCATAATAGGAAGAAGCAGTGACGAGGCTTATTTGCACAACCACCGAGTCATCGAGATGCGCGCTACCGCAATTTCTGAGGGGCATCGCCGCCAGGTTCGGCCTGTTGGCTTCTACGTATACTTTGTGTATATTTGTGCAGAAAACAATATCGTAAATATACTAACATGCATATGTTAAGGTTCCAAAAACAGCAGTAACGTAAGGAAAGAAATAATAGTATATTTAACAACTCACAAGAAGATTGCAGAACAGCAAAAGAAAAAGGTCGAGGCGTGAATTTGATTCACTGTCCTTAAGACTTATTCGTCCCGCAATGGTGCTGACGGTTCTTGACGACAGTCTCCTAGGATACAACGACAATACGTCTGAAATAGGAGCACTCCAAATTGCAGACCCGGCGAACCAAAACAAAGGCACAGAACTCTTTCGGACACAGGAATATCACCATAGAAAATAATTTCGGAATTCAGTATGTATTTATTTTTGTAAAACTAACTCGTATTTATACACAGTATCCACTGGGGGGTGCAACTCTTCACAGGAAAAACTGTTTAGCTGGAAAGGTCACAACTTTCCGGAAAAGAAAATAAATAAATAAATAAACTTTATTTATTTAAATATTTTTTGTCCCAAAAAGAATAAAGCCTAATGGGCCCAAGCCCAAGCCACGGACCGGGACGGGACGGGGCGGGGCGGCGCGCGCGTGGTGGACCTTGGGTCAACCTAGGTCCTCCCTCCTTACAAAACATGGGTACCCCCAAGGGGCCCATCCCTTAGCTCAAGGCTAAGCCTTATAAGGAGACAACATTTGCTTTAATTCTTCTATGTGGGATTCTCTATTCCCTTCAAGTTGATCCACCAACTTTAACTTCAATTTTCTCATTCACCTTCTATTTGTTTTAGACATGTGAATATACCATGATCATCTATTCCAATAGATGAACATGAATCAATTTGGTCCTAACCAAAATATGGTTTAGAACCCATTTGAAAATTGATTCAAAATTGCTTCTCACAATGGGTTTAAAACCCAATTCCAACAATCCCCCACATGAATAGAAAATTGACTGGACACTAACACAAAGAAACACTGACACAAGAAAGAGTTCTTTAGAACGACACTGCATCGGGATAGGTAGCCGATGGCCTTGAACCTTCCCTAGTGAGAACTATCGGATTTACTGGTTAACCAGTGAACATGATGTCTTGAACTGTTCAACCTTTAGTGTAAACCAAGACAATAGAATTTCACACAGTATCGTTCAAACATTGTTTTGAGGTTCTCATTGTTGTGTTCATTTTGGCCCTGAACACTCCTGGTATTCATGAGTACTCTCTGAGAATTCAGCCTTACAATTCTCATAGAAGCGGCCCACTTCTTACTCACATAGGTGACTTCTTATTAGAGGTTCCTACTGCACCCCCCACTTGGATTTCCAAGATATAAGAGTCATTAAAAGCATAGCTTAACCTAACCTTTTGAAGGTGCCACTGTCTTCTCAGCATAGGAATGGATATTAGGGTTTTAACCCCCCCACAGTGCTCTGTCTGAGTCGCATTTACATAATTCGGTTTTCCCTTTGAACCTAGATCTTGGGATCTCCAGTCAGCTAGGTAGGGTTTCCATTATGGCAACTCTTTAGTTCATAGGCTTAAGACCCATTCCCCTCGATAACGTATTTACTTTCTCTCTATTCAAAGCTTTCGTTAACGGATCCGCAATATTATCCTTTGACTTCACGTAGTCAATAGAGATAATTCCACTAGAAAGTAATTCTTTAACGGTATTGTGTCTGCGACGTATGTGTCTAGACTTGCCGTTATACATACTGCTTTGTGCTCTTCCAATTGCAGATTGACTATCACAATGTATGCAAATTGGTGGCACAGGTTTAGACCAATTTGGAATATCCTCCAAGAAATTACGAAGCCACTCCGCTTCTTCTCCTGCTTTATCTAAAGCAATGAATTCAGATTCCATAGTGGATCTGGCAATACATGTCTGTTTAGAGGATTTCCAAGAAATAGCTGCTCCTCCTAATGTAAACACATATCCACTTGTGGATTTTGTTTCATTAGAATCTGATATCCAGTTGGCGTCACTGTATCCTTCTAATACAGCTGGATATCTTGTATAATGCAGACCAAATTTTAAGGTATATTTTAAATACCTTAAAACTCTTGCAATAGCTAACCAGTGATTTTTTCCCGGATTACTAGTATATCTGCTCAGTTTACTGACAGCATATGCTATATCGGGTCTCGTGCAATTCATGATATACATTAGGCTACCAATTATGCGCGAATACTCTAATTGAGATATGCCTTCCCCAGTATTCTTTGTTAGATGTAAATTTACATCTAGCGGTGTCTTAACCGGACTATCATCATAACTTTTAAATTTGTCTAGCACTTTCTCAATATAATGAGATTGTGACAAGACTAGTCCATTTGATATTTTGGTAATTTTCATACCAAGTATAACATCAGCCACACCCATATCTTTCATATCAAATTTACTGGCCAACATTTTCTTTGTAGCCTTAATGAATTCATTATTGCTCCCGATAATGAGCATATCATCCACATAAAGGCAAACAATGACATATCCTTTTTCCGTCCCTTTAACATAGACACATTTATCACATTCGTTGATTCTAAAGCCATTTTCGATCATGACTTTATCAAACTTTTCATGCCATTGTTTCGGAGCCTGTTTTAGTCCATAAAGTGACTTAACAAGCTTGCACACCTTCCTCTTATGATCAGGAGCTACAAACCCCTCGGGTTGCTCTATATAGATCTCTTCATTTAGATCTTCATTTAGGAAGGCTGTTTTCACATCCATTTGGTGTATCTCAAAATTATTGATAGCTGCAATAGCTATCAATATTCGAATGGATGTTATTCTCGTTACTGGTGAATATGTATCGAAATAATCAAGGCCTTCTTTTTGTCTATATCCCTTGACAACCAATCGGGCCTTATATTTTTCGATCGTTCCATCAGCTTTCATCTTTCTCTTGAAAATCCATTTACACCCTAATGGTTTATTTCCAGGAGGAAGATCCACCAGTTCCCACGTATGATTTTGCATGATGGATTCTATTTCACTGTTAATAGCCTCTTTCCAATGAGGAGTTTCGGGACTCGACATTGCTTCACTGTAAGTACGAGGCTCATTTTCTAACAAATATGTTAGAAAATCAGGACCAAAAGATGTAGACGTTCTAGCTCTCTTGCTACGTCTTGGCTCATCTTCCTCTTGTGAGGGTTCTTGGTCCATACTAGTTCTTTTTAAAGAACTCCGTTCTTGTGCCACTCGACAAGGAAATACATCCTCGAAGAAATGTGCATTCCTTGTCTCCATAATGGTGTTGACGTGTATATCGTCAATTTCAGATTTATGCACTAAGAACCGATATGCCGAGCTATGGCTTGCATATCCAATGAAAATTCCATCAACCGTTTTAGGACCTATTTTTACCATTTTAGGTGGTGGGATAGCTACCTTTGCTAGACACCCCCACACTTTAAGATATTTGAAGGAAGGAGGACGACCTTTCCATAGCTCATAAGGTGTCTTTTGCAGCTTCTTGTGAGGTACTTTATTAAGTATATGATTTGCGGTTAAGACCGCTTCCCCCCACAAGTTATCTGGTAGTCCAGAATTTATCAACAAAGCATTCATCATTTCCTTTAAAGTACGATTTTTCCGCTCAGCAATTCCATTTGACTGAGGCGCATATGGTGCCGTGGTCTCATGAATGATTCCATGATCAGCACAAAAATTTTCAAGAGGGAAAACATATTCTCCACCTCTATCACTTCTTAGTACTTTGACTTTCTTGCTAAGTTGATTTTCAACCTCAATTTTGTATTGCATAAATGCTTCCAAGGCTTCATCCTTGCTTCTAAGCAAATATACATAACAAAATCTCGTACAATCATCAATAAAAGTAATAAAATACTTTTTTCCTCCTCTAGATTGTACCACCTTTAAGTCACATATGTCACTATGAATTAGACTTAAAGGTTCCGTACTTCTTTCAATTGACTTGAAAGACGTTTTTGCCATTTTAGCTTCAATACAAATTTCACATGCTTTATGTGAGTCAAAATTCATTTTAGGCAAAAATCCATTTTTCACTAGCTTTTGTATGGAACCATAATTTACATGACCTAATCTACAATGCCATAAATTAGGAGATTCCAACAAGTAAGCAGAAGAAATAGTTTTATTAATATCGGAATTTGGTACAACTTTAGGCACGATGGTCATTACATTTAACTTAAACAGACCATCACATAAGTACCATTTTCCTACAAACATCCCACTTTTAGTGAGTACAAACTTATCACTCTCAAACACTAGCTTGAAGCCATTCTTACTCAACAATGAGCCTGACACTAGATTCTTCCGAATGTCTGGCATATGAAGCACATTGTTGAGACTCAATTCCTTGCCGGATGTCATCTTTAAGACCACCTTTCCCATTCCTAGCACCTTTGAAGAAGAAGAGTTTCCCATGAACAGATTCTCGTTGTTGGCGCTCTCATATGTAGTGAACATATTTCGCTCAGAGCACACATGTCGAGTAGCGCCCGTGTCTACCCACCACTGTTTGGGATTTCCAACCAAGTTGACTTCGGATACCACCGCAGATAAATTCAAATATGTCACGTCTTCGGTGATTTTGGTAACTTCGGTCACGTTGGCTTGAGAATTCTTTCCTTTCTTAAAGTTTCCTTTGTTTTTGCGACAATCCTTAGCACGATGGCCAGCTTTGCCGCACACAAAACAGTTCCCTTTGAACTTCTTCTTCTCACCGTCTTTGAAATTTGAGCCTCTTGCTCCGCTTGGACCATCGGAATCGGAAATTTTCCTCCTCTTTGATGGACCTTGCTCGACCACATTTGCCTTGGCCTCTTGATGATAATTACCGGCCTTCTTCTCGGACTGGCGATTATCCTCTTCAATCCTTAATCTGACGATCAAATCCTCGAGCTTCATCTCCTTGCGTTTATGCTTCAAATAGTTCTTGAAATCTTTCCAAGTAGATGGCAATTTTTCTATCAAAGCAGCCACTTGAAAAGACTCTCCAAGTACCATCCCTTCCGCATGAATATCATGTAGAATAAGCTGAAACTCTTGGACTTGACTAATCACTGTCTTAGAATCCACCATCTTGAAGTCAAGGAATTTGCCGACTACAAATTTCTTTGAGCTGGCATCTTCCGTCTTGTATTTCCTTTCCAAGGATTCCCACAATGCTTTCGCATTGACCATTGGACTATATACGTTATACAACGCATTGTCCAATCCATTTAGGATGTAGTTCTTGCACAAAAATTCCGAATGCTTCCAAGCCTCCACGGCAGCCACAGTTTGCCGGTCAGGATTTTCACCAAGATCTGGTGCATCCTCTTGCAAGAATCTTGCCAAGTTTAGAGTGGTCAAGTAAAACAACATCTTTTGTTGCCACCTTTTGAAATCTTTTCCATTGAACTTTTCCGGTCTTTCACCAAGTCCAACAGAACCATGAGTTGGTGCCACATAAGGCGTCGCATACACAGTCCCACCACTGTGTTGCACGTTGGGATTAATCGGTCTACTTTCCAAATTGGTTTCACTAGTAGCCATTGTTATAAATCTATCAACAGAATATAACAACAATTAATAAACAGTCCAGTCTATCACAATAGTATAAATCAGAGTCAAGTATTACTGTTTTGAAAACACTGTTTTGAGAACACTGTTTTGAAATTCGAAAGTAATGATTCTACACATGCAACACAAAGTATGCAAAAAACAGAATAAGTCTTAAGAATGTTGGCTTCTACGTATACTTTGTGTATATTTGTGCAGAAAACAATATCGTAAATATACTAACATGCATATGTTAAGGTTCCAAAAACAGCAGTAACGTAAGGAAAGAAATAATAGTATATTTAACAACTCACAAGAAGATTGCAGAACAGCAAAAGAAAAAGGTCGAGGCGTGAATTTGATTCACTGTCCTTAAGACTTATTCGTCCCACAATGGTGCTGACGGTTCTTGACGACAGTCTCCCAGGATACAACGACAATACGTCTGAAATAGGAGCACTCCAAATTGCAGACCCGGCGAACCAAAACAAAGGCACAGAACTCTTTCGGACACAGGAATATCACCACAGAAAATAATTTCGGAATTCAGTATGTATTTATTTTTGTAAAACTGACTCGTATTTATACACAGTATCCACTGGGGGGTGCAACTCTTCACAGGAAAAACTGTTTAGCTGGAAAGGTCACAACTTTCCGGAAAAGAAAATAAATAAATAAATAAACTTTATTTATTTAAATATTTTTTGTCCAAAAAAGAATAAAGCCTAATGGGCCCAAGCCACGGCCACGGACCGGGACAGGGCGGGGCATGCGTGGTGGACCTTGGGTCAACCTAGGTCCTCCCTCCTTACAAAACATGGGTACCCCCAAGGGGCCCATCCCTTAGCTCAAGGCTAAGCCTTATAAGGAGACAACATTTGCTTTAATTCTTCTATGTGGGATTCTCTCTTCCCTTCAAGTTGATCCACCAACTTTAACTTCAATTTTCTCATTCACCTTCTATTTGTTTTAGACATGTGAATATACCATGATCATCTATTCCAATAGATGAACATGAATCAATTTGGTCCTAACCAAAATATGGTTTAGAACCCATTTGAAAATTGATTCAAAATTGCTTCTCACAGTGGGTTTAAAACCCAATTCCAACACGGCCCACTATTGCAGTGGCCACCCATCCGTCCAGTTGACTCCACTGCGAATGGCAGCATCGTCGCCTTCTCAGCCTCGCAACCAAGGGATGCCAAATCCGCCATTGCACCACTCACAGCCAATAACGACTACACCTAGGCCACCTTGCTTCAGATTTACAACCAACAACGATGGCCCACCCCTTCGTCCATCATAACGCTGCTATCAGACACGCGTCGTCGAGATGCCACCATCGCAATCTCTCCACTACCAGCACTTGATCTGCACTACCGCTGCCCCTGGATGAGCACCATCACTGTTTTCCGTCATCTATGGTCATTGCCAGCAATTTCGCGCTCTGCACAAAGGTCTCCCTTCGCGACAGCATGTCGACCGAGTCTTTTACGGGCAACGCCCCGATGTTCGCTGGCAGTAGTTGTTGGATCTGCCATCGCTGTCATGCCGGAGCTCCGGTGCCTCCTCCGATGGCGGTCAAATCTGCCATCGCTGCCACGCCGGAGCGCCACCGCCTCCTCCAATGGCGGTCAGATCTTCCCATAATCATGGCTGTCACTCGCTCAAAAATAGAGAGGAGTAGACCAACAAGCTGCATTCCTTCTTTGTAGAAAATCTTATATTCCCCCCCCCCCCACAAGTATGCATATTTATAATTAGACCCATAGGGTCTTGTTCACTCAACATATGCATATTTGCATTTTGGACCCATAGGGTTATATTTATTCAAACATGAGTCACATTTTTTATGCTTTTAACCTAAGCACAATGTGTATTTAGACTTACGACCCAAAGGGCCACATCTATTTAACATACTGCCACTGTATCTCTGGTGGATTAGAACTCACGTTAGCTATGCCTAATACAACTGCAAGCTCAAGCATGCAACCAATAAACTGAATCTAGTTACTTCTCAGTATATCGATAAACTACGGCAGCTAGTTTACGTCCTTTATCTCTACTGATCATCAGTGGCATCTTGCTCAGACGGACTACGCGTCCTCAAGCTTTATATGCTCATACAGTCGAGCAAGCAAATTATGGTCTTCTACATTGCTCCCACAGGTCTTCTTATGACCGGGCCCTACATATGGGTTTAAAAGTCGTCTTTATATATCCACGCCTTCTCAAAGGCCGGGGGGCTTTATATTTTATGAAATCATTCTCATACGGGCTTAATGCCTTATGTCTTATCAGACAGGGAGGTTCGCCACAGCGACCATATTACTGGCTTCATGACCCGCGCCTTCTTATTTGGCATTGCGACAACAACGATTAGAACTTCAAGTTCCGTCAAACCCTCAAAGGTACTTTCATGAGCTCCGCTCTCCATTTGCCCTCAAGGGCGCATACGAGAACTCTAAGTTCCGTCAAACCCCCGAGGGTATATACATGAGCTCTATGCTCCATCAGCCCTCAAGGGCACTTACCAGAACTCTATGTTCCACTAGCCCTCTAGGGCGGTCCCTCAAGGGTGACAGGATAGAGCTCAAGTTCTATCCGAACGGTTTAGCTATAGTTCTAACCCGTGAAACGACAAAACCTAGTGGGAGTTCGTCGCCCTACCTGTTTTGTTAATTCGAAACCTAGCCGAGCGTGAGTGTGAGGCTTCTTTGCCAGCCCTTAGCTGACAATAAGGGTTCGCGTCAAAGTAAAACGCAAGCATGATGTGGTCAGCTCAAGCTAAAGAACACACACTTGCACAAAACAAACACCCTCCACAGGAGAGATGACCCCTCAAAGGGACATTCAAACACTTAGCACATGCAACAACTTGCATGCACAGCTCTGTGTCCTCTCTCTAGAGAGGCTAACATGGGGCACAGCCTCTAATGGATCCGAGATCCCATGATTCATCTTCCCAAAGATGATTTCGAGTAGCCTACTTAGGCGACATTCGAAAGACCTAGCTCTCAAGAGCTAGAGTTCTAGCATCCTACTCGGGCAAAGTTCCAAGGCGTAAACTCCCAAGAGCTTAGGTCTAAGCACATGGAGTAGAGAAATATTATTACCCCAACAAGGGGATGGAGAATTCCTTACAAATCTAGCGCGTGTCTCAAGACACCAGGTATAAACTTCCTCAGCCAAACATTTTGGCTAAGGAAGTGGGGGGCTTATGATATACCTCAAATATAACTCCCAGTAATTGGGGAATACCCGGCAATCCTAGTCGAACTGGAAGACAGATAATTATCTTTTCAGGGATCGTGACGTGATTCTCAAGGATCCTAACGCGATCCTAACACATTTAGCCTATGGCCCAGTTCTACTAGGGCTCTTCTTCCTACCACTATATAAAGTGGTCTACCCCCCAGGTATGGGAGACTACACACATTCATGCCTTTTCAGAGTCATTATCATGTAGCTGCGCTCTGACTTAATCATCGAAGAGTTTTCCACCGGAAATCCCACCCGGCAGTCACTCATTTCTGTCTTGCAGGTCATCGGTCCAGGTTCGGGTTCCGCAACGTACTCAGGACATATTTTTAGCAGCAACAATTTGAGATGCAAATTTTGAAAAACAAGCTTAGGATTAGCGTCTTCTAACACTTGTGAAAAGCAATGGCTATGTGAATAAGACGAAATCTCTTCCTTTATCATTTCATAGCCAATTGCATATACAACAAGGGGTATGCGAATGAAAATGCGACTGCCAGTTTCACAAACTCTGAAAGCAGTGATGTTCTTTGTTCATCTTCCATCCTTATCTAATCCTTGGTCTAAATGTAACTCCCTCGAGGACTCATGCAATGGTTCTGTTATCTCCATGTCCTTTCAACGAACGTTCCTTTCCAACTGGTAGTCCAAAAACCTCATTTCTGTGCAACTAATGTACTGATATATATATTTGATCGAAAACAGTGACACCTTGTCTCTTGTCCATAAAAGTACTATATTAAAGTCTCACTTCTTCAATGCCAAAAGAGTCTGAAAAATATCTTTATGCATATTCAAGAAAAAGCATGTTCAAGAGCAGGAGAAATGTATTAGGTATAAGAATCAATCATTACACTTCATGTAAATTATCGGACACTCATGTATATTCCTGCGACCTAAAGATAATGAAGCACGAGTACGAGTCACCTCCAATACTGCATGTTTTCAAGCCAAAAGCATACTCAAGAAGAGAAGAAACCAAGAAGTATATTAGGAACTAGTCTTAATCACCATGCATAGACGATGTATAACTTTAACCGTTTGGATACCACTTCCACTCTTTTGCTTTTTTTTTTTTTTGTATATCTAAGAAAATTTGTTTACCATTTCTAATTTTAGATTTTTATCATTTCTAAGTAAATTGGCAAAAGTTTTTGGCAAGGAGTTCCAAGCAACGTACCATAAGAATAAGAAGGGGCATAATGGTCTTAACAGATCTTTTGCCAGTTCGGCCGAATCGATGGTCTTTGGAAGTTTGGAATGTGTTGTTATTGCAAGATTCGACCTGCCCATGAATCGACGACGTCAGCCACAACTCCCAAGAGAAGTACGAGGAAGAAATATAGGAAGTTGCACATGAACAGATGATCCCAACCCCGGATAATTTTTTTCAATAGTAAAAGTGTTGTATTAACGAACTGATTTTGACATTAGTTGAAACAAAAAAATCAATCGTATTTTTTTAAAAAAAATTAAAACGAAAAGTTATTTGTATACACCGGTGTGTGTAAAGAGTACATATGTATATATGCGCTACAGTTGAGCAAGCAAAATGTAATGACTATTAAGGATTGACATAATACAAAATTGATAAAACAATGAATAAATTCAGAAGATTCTTTGATCGAAGAAGTTGACTCCAATAGTGGTGATGTCAAGTATTTGAAGGTTCAATTTATGTTTGGACTTTTAACACACTTGTAACTTCTTGGACAGTTACTCTCGTTTTCTCATCTCTGTGTATTGCTTTGGGAAAGTTCTAAATAAGTTTTGGCCTTTTTTATTTCAGAGAAGGTGTCAATAACACAAAAGTAGATTGCTCTAAAGTTCACCTTCGCATATGGGAGAGCTCCTACTCTCTCCGATGGTTCAGGAGCACCCAAAAAAAAAAAAAAGGACCACCAGAAATTCCGTTCATGATTTAGTGAGTTAACTCAATCTTGGGGGCAGTTTTGAGAAACTAAGAATTAAAGTTAAAAATATCTATTTTACACCCTTATAGATTTTGCCATTTCATTGTTTTGATAGAATAAGAAGAAAAAGTTTCAATTGTTGTTTATAATCGTAGGAAGATAGCTACAGTCCCTAGGGATATATCAACAATTAGTGGTCATTAAATATTTTTTGTACCTATGATGCTAAAAAAAGTGCTGCTCAAATAAGGATTGTCACAGAAAGAATTAATAAAAATATCACTAATTATATGAAACGATTATCACTACACGAGGAGAGGTGGCAGCAAAAGTTTATCCAATATAATAATAGATCGTCTCTTATGTTGGGTGCAAATTGAGCCGAGACACAGAGAAGGCATGTTTAGGTGGAGTAGATTGGGCTTACTTAAATGCTGCCGATGAGTTGGGCTGATTCTAACATTACTCAGGAATATATCCAACCCCTTTATTCAGCGATAAAATATTGTTGCTGGCATTTGTTATGTTGCTACAAATTTTACATTTGACGCTAATATGTTAATAAAAAGCAGTGCCCAAAAAACTTAAAGCCACAAAAACATTTATCACTTAAGCGGGGTTGGAGGGTGTTGCTCCAACCAAATAAAAATTTCCATTATCACTTATTCAATGATTTCAGTAGTTTGAACCGTCAAGCATTTCACTTATATGATTATGGTTACTATCACTTAAAATACTTTTAGCGACACACAAGCAATGTCTAACAAAAGTTAACGGTGACAGAAGTATTTCCTTTCTCTCTCTAGTCATCCACAAAGTTAATTTGTAGCAAGCAATAAATACCGTATCTCAACTTACCGTTTCCGTTTCTTGAGAGAAAAACAACCTGTAAATATTAAATATTAATAGCTTGTTTGTGAGTTTTGAAGTGAGAGAGAAGAAAAGAAAGGAAAAGAAGAAAAAGGAAGATAATTTTTCTTCCTTACGTTTGTTTGTTTGTTTGTGGCTACAATTTTTGCATCTGGCAAGTGGATAAACTGTGGTATATCAGATGATTATTAGAGAAATTTACGTTTGATAAACGGAAAAAGAAATCTGTGATTCACACCTGGTAATATAATGCCTAACCCAAAAGTTGCACTGAACATTCATCATCCACATACCTACTCAGAGCCCCACATCATTTGGACGGTAGCATTTGCCTGAGCCGGTATAAGCTTGAATGTGCAGTCTCTCGCTCTTCAAATTCCGGTGCAAGAACGCCAGTCAAATAAAAGAAAAAGAACCCTCTTCTCTCCTCAACCCACTTAGTGTTTCCACTGCCACCGCCGGTATTCTCCGGCGAGTGGTGGTGTGGTAGAGTTGGGTTTGCCGTTTTGTTGTTAATTTCAGTGGCGTTTTTTTAATTTAGCCTTTATTCTCCTGAAACATGTCTTTGCCGAGGTTCAATCTACGGCCTTGGGGTGGGTTGGTGCATGGAACGTTGGCTACGACGCCTAATCTCCGGTGGCGGAGCGTTGGCTGTGTGGTTGGGCTGGGTTTGTTGGGATGTTGGTGGTGGTCGAAAATCTGCCGATGTCGGTATGGAAGGTAGTTATGGTGGAATCTCCGGTTGGTTAGGTGGCCGTGGTGTTGCCGCTGGGTTGGAGAAGGAGGTGAGTCTGTAGGAAAGGGTTTTATCTGCTAGGGTTGTATTCCCCCTCCCCCCTTTTTGCTATAGAAAGGTTGGATGTTTGGGTTCGGTGGTGGTGGTGGTGGATGTTGGTGCGGTGGTGAACGGTGTTCTCAGGCTTCTGATGGTGGGGCTGCTGGCTGGGCACATGGTGGCGCGTTGATGTGGCGAAGACTTGGGCTGTGTGTTGCAGGCGATGGCAGTTTCAAGGAGATCGCAAGGGTTAAAGGAGTGCTAGTGTGACGGTGGTTCCTTATGGCTGTGGTGGTCTGTTGGTGGTGTGCAGTCTAGCGCTGCCGCCGGAGGTGATGGTGGTGGTTTGGAAGTTGACGGTGGACGGCTACGTGTGGGCTTTGCTGTGCGTGCTAGTCTAGGTCGGTGGACGGTGGTGGCCTTGGGATGCGTGTCTGAGTGTGGATGCAGATCAGGTTTTCTGGGGGATAATATTGGCTTGGTTGACTTTATCCTCTAATCTTTGTTTTTTCTGTTCAGCGTGTTTTTTGGTTTGTTTTCTTGTTCAGTGTCTATCTCCTTAAAAAAAAAAAATTTAAAAATGATTAAATATATATAAATAAAAAGAGACTTACTTGTTTAGGTTTTATGTCTTTTTACTTGCTCTTTCTTCCGTCGTCGTCGTTGTTGTTCTCGATTATTATTCTACTGTAATTCCTATCAAACGGAATTGTCATCCAAGTAATATCTTCAGTATTAATGGTAGAATTTTTACTCCTTTTCAAAAAAAAAATATTCGGTAAAGAGCAAGACTTTGCACGGTTACGACTGAATAATTAGGATACTCATCTAATTCGGCTGAAAATTTAGGATACTCATATAATTCGACCGCCATCGCCGATGCCTGAAACACCTTTGGCGGCCATCTTGGGCGGTTGTGGTTCCCCTATCACTATTCTTCTTCAAAACCTGGGAATGAAATTTGATTAATGGTGGAATCCAGCAAGGTAAACAGGGATGATGTTCTTTTATTCGTTCAATTTGGATTCCTCCATCACAGATTTGTCCAACGATGTGTGGTGGTGGTTGATGAGTTTGGCAACTGGTTCTAATTACGATATACTGCTAAAAAGAGAAGAAAATGAGGCATCAGTGGTTGAGGGGGATGAAGTTCGCTGGCGTCGACTAGAAGATGTTTCTTGACCTCACAGCATTGAACTCCAAGCTTCGTAATGTGGATCATGATCATAACACGCCTGCCATATCTGATAATTTCCTGCTTAAATCATCAGAAAACCCTCTGTTTGATCACTACATATATCTTTGCAAAACTAATATACAATAACTGTAATCTAACATCAGAGTATACCCTATTTAGTACATATATCTCAACACTAAGTATAGCACATTCCTTTCAACAGAAGTTCCTATAAACTGCAGCCTGCACGAAATTCGTCACGGCTTAGAGCATGCACGAGACGTGCGATCTGATTATGTCGTAGTAGGAACCCTTGACACCACCATATTAACCAATTTCGACACCAATGCTCAACGATGAATTACACCAAAGATCTACTTGAGGTCAGCCTTCTAGAATTTGGGGGGAGTCGTCTTGATGGGGGCCCAGATATCAGCACCATTGCTGCCAGCGACTCCAATAGTACATGAGAGTGGCACAAGACACAAGCCCTTACTTCTCAAGTCGTATGCTTCTGATTCCTTTAAAAACACCAGGTAAGTAAATTATAATCGTGAAGTCGATCAACAGCTCAAACACAGTAAAGATATGGTACAAGGAGGATAAAACACATTAATGAAACCACTCGAATCCAGAACTAGGCAGGAAAAAAAAAAAAAAACCACCCTCTTCATGGTTTATGCAGACGTCCCCACATGGACAAAAACAAAAAGAAAGCAGGAAAAAAAAAAAAGAAGACTCCGGGAAGAGAGACTCCGGGGGGAGAGAGAGAGAGAGACGCATTTTTATAGCGTAGATACACTTATATCTATGCTATTCATTGACTAGACAGTTACCTGTATGTTAGCTACTGGTGTGCGATGAAGGTATGGAGCGCTCAATACCTGAAACCATTCAATAACCAGAAGCAGGGTTCAAAATCCTATCTGCCGCCAATAAATTATCATGATATACTAAGATTTAAAAAGTAGTTTTGAAATATGAATTGACATATGTCAATGAACATATCAATATATACCTATATCCGAAAGTCCAAACATGTACCTATGCCTTGGATTTAGGAACAAAGTAAGTCGAAGCAGCTCTTATGAAATCAACAATCAACCAAACAATTGAAGACGACCCAAGTAATTCCCTTTCGTTTTTTTGCAAATGCAGGACTGATCTTTTTGGAAAAAGTTTTACTTTAAATGCTTATTGGTGGTCTTTCCGCAAATTAGCTTTGACGTTTCCAATTGTAAGCATAACTCTCTTATTATTTTCGTTTTCTACTGAGACTAGTGTCGAACTCTTGATCACCCGATTGAGATGCCCAGCACCAAGAAAACAGTTCAGGGACTGCTTGATTTGCAGATTCATATGCTCATTTTTTAGGGAATCAGATATCTATAATGGAATCATACATACAACAGACAGACACAAACACACGTGTTTGCATAAATTATAACACAAGTAAATGTTAATCAATTTCGCAATCTATACAGTGAAATTTTGTAGAAATGTTTAACAGACTTTGTTACCATTTCAAAACTCGGCAAGAGGCAATTGGAACGAGATATGGAGGGAAAAGGGGAATGCAGTAAAGCCAGAACCTTTCAAGCATAAAAGCAGACGATACAACTTTGCAGAGTCAACTGCAACGTGCTGAGGCATGTCAGTCCTATAAAGGGCCATCTCCGACGGGGATGCAGCCACAATTTAAGTGTCTGCTTTAAGGAGTATGCTATACCTCAGGATATATACTAAACATCAAAGTCTACGTTTTTAGTGCCATCGAGCTCAACTAATCTGTCAAATCTGTGTACTTGCACTATACAACGGGACAAAGCTTTCATCTTCTAAACATCTAGGTAGATAAGCAAACTCTGTTATGGTTTGTAGCCAGTCATACGATTAAGGGAAGAATTGGCTTCCCAATTATAGAGTGACAAGCATACAAAAGCAGAACTATAGACACCACAAGTATAATTGAGTATTAAACAATACATAAATCTACTGGATGGTGATGAAACGGATCCACAATGAAGTCTAGTGCTTCTAGCTAACAGTGTGAAGAATACATATATAGCTGGTAAGTGAAGGCCATCACAGAATTTGAACATCCAATCGTAGGAACTAAACAGCTAGATTACATAAGGAAAGCCAAGTAAGACCAGACCTTCACTTGTTCTTGAAGGAATTTAATGTAATCCATTGCCTCTAGAAGGACAGAAGCCGTATCCGTCTGCAGTGAGAGAAAAATGCTTTAGAAAAAAAAAACTGGCCACTTTGTAGTGCTGAGCATGCTGTTTCATGGGTTTCATGTGGAAACTACTCATAGCTGTCTCCATAGTCCAGGGTAAGGAATAAAAAATTAGGTTACTGATGATTATTCCCAACCTACTCTGGAGGAAAACTAACAGGGTAACTTTAGAGTTCACACTGACAATCTTCAGGCATGGATGAGTCGAGATGACAAGCACAATACCCCATGCTTCATTAACCATACTTCTCCGGAAAGAGTACATATGGTTAAAAGATTTTCATTTTTGTCGAAGAAGTAAAACTCATAATGGCTTTCATGGGCTTATGCCATAAGTAGAATAATAGCTGTCATTCTTGCATGTTAATTGTAATAGGTACCTTTCCATAAGGTGAAACAAGCTGTTGAAGAGCCACAATTCGTTCACCAACCTTCTCTTTGCTTTCCTATTGCCAGGTAAATACAAGTATTAAGGTCACATGAGCATAGGATTTGCCACACAATAAGGAAAGATCCTGCCTTAGCTAAGGAGACCACACGTCAAAGTTGTAAATATTATTATTAACCACCTCCACACATAATGACAAGATCTAATTAACGTGACGACAGGTTATTAACCAGCCAGATAGGCACCAGTTATGCCAAAAGGCTGATAGAATAGTTCATAAATGTCCAACAGTGTCCTTGGTGACATACCCTCTTAGATTACTATCTGTGCACTTCGAATTACGATCGCAGCATTTACTTTACTGGTTGACTACCTTTCTGGTGGTTCATTTATTTATTATTATTATTGGCAGCATTTACTTTTACCACTTGGTATATCCAGATAATAGATAGGAGCATAAACCGAAACATTCTGATACCATATATCTCCCGCTTTCAAACCAACCGATAAAAAACCTTAGTTGATATATTATGAACGAATAATGTGTCAATTTTGAGTAGTCCCAACATAGGGTCTATTTTATGTTTATTAAAAATGCATTTTTGTTTCAAATTTATGAAATCGGATAAATAAAAAATAATTCATTAAAAATGAAAACATTTTTTTAGTTCTAGCCCTAGCTAGAGGGTAGAATTGTCTAGTTACAAGAGTTCAATTCCGAGAGAGCATAAAATATACAGAAGCAGCCCTAAGGTAAAGAAAACTGACAGATAAATAGGATCTATCAGACCCAGATCGGTAAATGATCAAATAACCAACCTTCATTTATGAGTTAAAAAAGGGGCTGGGGCTCAATCTTCTACAGATAACATCATCTTATATTGTCATTAAACAAGAACTCAGAAGGATTATTAGAACAGTATAACAGCATTTTTTTAAGGAACTCTAATGTAATGCCAAGTACGAGACATTGGTGCTGCTTCCCACAGAATTTTAAGTGATTAATGATAGAAACATTTTTAATTCACTACATGTCATATCACATAATGCTTAAGTTTCGTACAGCAGTCAAAAAAAAAAAAAGGAAGAGAAAGGTACTGAACCAGATAATTGGAACACTTTCCAGAATCCTCCTAATTGCAGGAGTATCAATTAAAAACTAATGCTGCTTCTTCATGCAGGAACTTAAACTGTGACGTGCAACTTTATGTATGGTTCCATGACATAGTAGTTTTGGTATTGTCAAGAAGTCTACATATCAAACTCCAGCAGTCAAGATAAAAAGGAAAAAAGCAGGAGATGGCAACAAGGAAAGAAACGTAATTAGATGGGACAGGATGCAGACAAGAGAAAGAACCTTGGCGGAGATAGATATATCAGCTTTGAGCCGTTTTGGTGTCAAAGAAGTGAGGCTGCCTTGCTCAACAGAGATGGGACTTCTCTTGTGTTCCATCATCATCGCCTTCTCTTCTTCTTCACTGTATAGTAATTGTGTCATGGAATCATTATGCACGATATACCAAGAAAGCATGAAACAATAGAGCAATCACATGGATTATCACAGTCAACACCAAACAAATTGCTAAACACGTATCAAGTAAACTGAAGAATCCAACCATATTTATCCATTGACTACCCTCTAGGCTGAATTTCAGCAGATAATCGATAGTTAACTAAAGAGATTCTGTTCATCTCATTACGAAGTCCACCATTACATTTCTATATCGAAGGACAAGTTTTTCAAAATGAAGCACATTAGAAATAGTTATGTATTTATGGAAACACTAGGACTCGCTATAGCTCAATGA
>JAVXUP010004322.1:0-35010 GCA_033070095.1 Escallonia herrerae | reverse complement strand
TATATCCAATCCCCACATGACAAAAGGAATTAGGAGACCACCAAGCTGAAAGGAGCGACTAGGGTGTGTGATACTGGGGCAAATTTTTGACACTTGTCACACCTTTGTGTGAACCTGATCACATCTTTCTGCATCGTCGGCCAGTAATACCCTTGCCTTAGGATTTTTTGAGCCAAAGTCCTTCCTCCAAGGTGTTGTCCACATATCCCTTCATGTACTTCTTGTAGCGTATATAAAGACTCCGACAGACACAAGCATCTGAGATAAGGAAGGCTAAAAGACTTTTTGTACAAGACCCCTTCTACTGAGGCATATCAAGCAGCTTTGACACGGAGATTTTGCGCCTCATGTCTTTCATTGAGTACCTCTCCTGTAGAGAGATACTTAATGATAGGATCCATCCAATATGGTTCTTGATCTACCACCTCAATATCAGCCTTAGGGCTAATACCTTGCTCTTTGAGAAGTTTGATGTAGACAGTGTGTGGGACCTTTGTGATTTCTATGGACGTGAGCCTTGACAGTACGTCTGCCTGTGTGTTTTGATCCTGGGGAATCTGGAGAATGATGAAGTTCTTGAACCTTGATGCCAACGTCTTAACACGCCAACGTCTTAACTAGCTAGAGATACTGAGTCATGCTTTCGTCTCTGGCTTCGTATTCTCCCAAGACATGGTTGACCACCAACTATGAATCACTATGTATTGATAGAGAGTCCACCTTTAAAGCGTGTGCTAACCTTATCCTCGCTAGAAGAGCCTCATATTCTGCTTCATTGTTTGAGGCTTGAAACCCAAATCGGAGTGCATACTCAACAACGAAACTCTCTGGGCTGATGAGGATAATTCCCGCACCACTGCTACCAACGGTCGAAAAGCCATCCACATAAAGATTCCAAGGTTCATGGACTTCGAAAATCACTAGCTGCGGAGGGTCGTCAGGTAACATAAATTCAATGATGAAGTATGCCAAGGCTTGAGCCTTGATTGCAGTGCGCGGCCTGTACTGGATATCAAATTCTCCTAATTCTACTGACCAATTTACCAGTCTTCCTGACGCCTCGGGGCTCTGCAGGACCTTTCTAAGGGTTGATCCGTTAAAACCACAATGGTATGGGACTGGATATAGAGTCAGAGGCGCCTTGCAAACATGATGAGGACTAGCGCTACTTTGTCAATCTTTGGGTATCTTGTTTCTACGTCCTGTAAGACCTTCCTGACATAGTAGATTGGCTTTTGGATCCCGTTCTCCTCTCTAACCAAAACGGCTCTGACGGCAACCTCACTAAGAGAGAGATATAGGAATAAATATTCTCCCAGAAGTGGCTTGGAGAGCAAAGGGGGAAAACTTAGATATGTCTTAAGTTCCTTGAAAGATTTCTGACAATCCTCCATCCAGGCAAAGTCCTTTGTTTTCCTGATGGCTTTGAAAAATGATAAACATTGTTCAACTGATCTAGCCATAAACTATCCCAGAGCTGCAACTTGACCCATCAACTCTTGCACTTGCTTAATGGTCTTCGGGGACGTCATGACTTGGATGGCCTTAATTTTCTCTGGGTTTGCTTCAATTCCACACTGAGAGACCATGAAGCCTAAGAACTTCCCTGACGCAACCCCAAATGCACACTTGAGCAGATTTAACTTCATCTTGTACTTCCTAAGGATGTCAAAGGTTTCCTTAAGGTCTTCTACATGAAGTTCACCCTTGACACTCTTGAAGAGCATATTGTCCAAGTATACCTCTATGTTCTTTTCAATAAAGTCACGAAAGATCATATTCACCACGCGCTGGAAAGTTGCCCCAGAGTTCTTAAGTCCAAAGGGCATTACTTTGTAACAGTATAGCCCTTTCTCAGTGATGAACAAAGTTTTGGAAACATCATCCTATTGCATCATAATCTGGTTACACCCAGAGTATGCATCCATAAAACTGAGCAGTTCATGGCCTAAAGTGGCGTTAATAAGAATGTCAATCCTCAGGAGATGATAGATATCCTTCGAGTAGGCTTTATTGAGATTCGTGAAATCAATACATATTCGTCACCTGCCGCCTGGTTTTGGAACCATAACAACATTGACGATCCAATCTGGATAGTGAATCTCTTTAATGAAGCCCGCGACTAAGAGTTTGTCCACCTCTTCTTCAATCTTTTCCTGTCTCCCGGGTGCAAAATTTCTCTTTTTCTGCTTGACAGGCTTATTAGACGGATCGACATTGAGCTAGTGTGTGATAATTTCAGGATTGATCCCATGCATGTTTGCTGCTGTCCATACGAAGATGTTTGCTTATGTCCGTAATAGGTCAACAAGCTTGAGCTTAGTGTCTTCCTTGAGGGTTAAACCTATCCGAATCGTCTTTTCTTTCTCTCTGGTATATATTTCAATGCTCATGAGATCCTCGACTGGTTTGCCCCTTTGCATCTTAGTACCACCCCGGAGATCTTCAATAATGAGTGCTTTCTTATTCTTTCATCGGCATGAAGTTGCATAGCACTGTCAAGCCATGGTCCGGTCTCCTTTAACATCTCTGATCCCCTGTTCCATTGGGAACTTCATTTTGAGGCGATAGGTTGATACCACGACTCATAACTGATTCTGTGCAGGTCGTCCAAGTATGGTGTTGTATGCGAAGGGACCCGTACTACCACAAAATCAAGCATTAGATTAGCTTGCACTGGGGGTGTGCCCACTAGAATAGGAAGTGCGATAGCACCTTCGACTGTAACCGGGTGATAGAGAATTCGTACAATAGTGTATCCATCTTTTGGAGGTGATCTGTCAGGATGTTCATCTTCATGAACGCATAATAGAATAAGACTTCTGCTGAACTTCCGTTATCGACCAATACACGCTTCACATCAAAATTCCCAGCTTTGATGGTGATGACTAACGGGTCATCATGAGGAGTCCTTATATCTCTTATATCATCATCCAAAAAAGAGATGGTGGGCATGGGCACTGTCTTTTGTTTCTTGCTCGGGGGCTAGCTCGTTATACACACCTCCCTAGCGTATGCTTTTCGAGCTTGTCCAGACGAGCCTCCTGCTACCATGCCCCTTAAGATGGTATTGATTATGCCCACATTCTCTTCCTATTCTTCTCTTTCTTCAGTGGCCAGGGTTATCTCTTTTTGACCTTCCTTCGATGCCACATATTTCCTCAACTTGCCATGCTTGATAAGGGCTTTGATTGCTCACTTGAGTGATCCACAGTCATCAGTTGTATGGTCGTGGTCATTGTGAAAGTGGCACCACAAGTCCTTATTCCTTTTGCTCGCCCGAGATCTCATCTTCTCTAGACATTTGAAAGCTTCATTATCTTTGATCTCGTGTAATATCTGTGATGGCCTGGCATTAAGGGTGTCAGGTTCTCCAGGGCGAACAGGTCTTTGGGATGTTGTTCGTCAAGCTTGGAGCATTTCACCTTTTTTTCTCCTTGGGGACTCAGTTCACGTGGTCTTTTCCCTTGTTCCTCCCTGCCTTCCCCCCATCACCCTCTTTGGGTCTCCATGTATTCTTCAGCCTGAATATACTTATTAGCCTTCTCAGAAAAAGTTCTCATATTCCCTAGAAGGCTCTTGTTGACGGAGAATGCAAACTTAGAGGTGGGTGGAGGCCTCGAAGGAATACAATATACTTGATAGACTCATCCAAATTATTAACTTCCAAAGCCACCGCATTGAATCATCCAAGATAATGGACTAAGGACTCATTCTTTTCCTGCACTATATTAAGTAGGCTCGTTGAGTTCTTTCTTCACGAGTGACTGCTCACAAAGTGCTTCTTAAAGAGATTTGATAGTTGGGCGAAGGAGTGTATGGACTTTGGCTGTAGTGATTTAAACCATGCATGTGTAGCCTTTCGTAATGTGGTAGGGAAGGCTTTGCACATGACAGCATCCGACACCTGGAGGAGCAACATGTTCTCCAGGATCCCCACTTCCATTATAAAGGTTGCACTGAGGCATTCAGAAGTTGAGTGGTAGCTTGGCCTTCTTTATCGCCTCGGATAACTGATATCCAGACTCTTCACTCAAGGGAGATCGTTCTTGAGAATGATACTTGGGGACAACCTTCTAAGAGTTTCATTCTTGGGAACGGTACTCATGCGTCTTTTGCTTATGAAGCGATCTTTGAGGGTTTCAAATCTGGCAACCTTCTCAGGAGAGGAGTTGGTGCTACCCTCGACCGATGGACCGCGACAGTAGCATGATCCACTCCTCGTTGTATGCTTTTCGCTTTTCTCTTTGGGTTTGTATGTCGGATCAGCTTTCGACTTATACTTGTGGCTATAGCTCGACCTACAAGTGAGTTGAGGACAAAAATTGCTTGGATCTAGGTGAGAATGATTGGCAGATAGAGGAGCCACTGCCATGTTGAGAGTTTGTTGGAGAGTGTTCACGACATCTTTCAATACATGGATTTTTCTTGTAAGGTTGGCATGGGGTGTTTTAAACAGTTGGCGGTTTATACAATGACGAAGGTCACCATCCTTCAGAGTCGACATCAGGGATTGGTTCCTTCGAGATCTATTGCCTGACTCAGGAGTAGTAGATGCTACATTAACATGAACATCTTCTGCAGAACCAGGGCGACGATACAAGGTTGTCGAACATTGGTAGGGAGAGCAACTGAGTCGACGAGGCTGTTGGATCGTGCATGGCAATTTTGAGAGCTACTGAGTGGAGAGTCACTGGAAGATGAAACATTGTCCATGTTCCCTGTAGTGGTCCCACGGATGGCGCCAATCTGTTGCTACTAAATACTAGATTGGGAACCACAGCCAGAGAATAGACTTGCAAGGCAAAACACGGAGTGGCAGCCGGTAGGGTTTCGGCATGGGAACTCTTCGATGCTTAAGTCAGAGTGCAGCTAACATGGTAGAAACTCTGACAAGCAATAGAACACATTACTTGGAGAGTCGCTGGAAGATGAACGATTGTCCATGTTCCATGTAGTGGTCCCACGGATGGCGTCAATCTGTTGCCACTAAAAACTGGATCGGAAACCACAGCCAGAGAATGGACTTGCAAGACAGAACACGGAGTGGCTACTGGGTGGGGTTTCGGCAGGGGAACTCTCCAATACTTAAGTCAGGGTGCAGCTAACATGGTAGAAACTTTGACAAGCAATAGAACACATTGTATATGTGTGAAGTTGTCTCCATACCTGGGGGTAGCCCCTTTTATATAGTCATGGGTGGAAAACTCCCAATAGGTTTGTGAGTCTTGATGGCTAGGCCTTAAGCCAGATCAATCAGGATCGTGTTAGGATCCTTGGGGATCACATCACTATCCTTGATGATTGAGTTAGAATTCTTTTATGATTCTATCCATACCAATATAGCAAGTAAGGTTTATCCACGGGCTATAACTACCACATGTCATTCACTGATTAGAGGCATATTTTTAGTTCTAACATTAACCACACCTGCATCTTCGGTTTTGGCCTTTTCACTCTAGAACACACTTAGCTATTAGCTCTTGACAACTAAGTTAATGTCTATGAAGCCTAAAGCAGAATCAATGCTTCCTTTCCATTTTTTTATACTTTGTGCCATCAACTAGCTCAACAGCCAGCAGATGGGCATGCATGATGCAGGTATTATAAGACAAAAAAGAGTCAAGGCATGTCATCATAATCTTTCCTTTGTTTCCAATAATGCAACACACAATTAGTTCTCTCTATAAATCCCTATATATGACAGGTGCAATGTATCTCGTTGTGAGATCTTTCTTTTATTTCAAAGAATGCAACACGTAGTTAGTCATCTCTGTAACATTCAGGCTCCCAATATAAGCAAAAAATGAAACTTTAAAAGTAAAGTCACTTTGTTTAGAGTCACCAACCAATCAAGGTTATAATATTTATTAGATAAAAGTTATGCCATCTAGCTCAGGCCAACACAATAATCCTTCTTCGTTCCCAGACTATTATGTTGCAATCTATTTTGCAACCAGTAATTAAAACACAAAACATAGACTACAATAATTAAGGCGTTATTATCAACTTAATTTTATCAAGTAAATCCGGATTCGGTCTGTGTTCCATGCGTAGAGATAGTGATTGCAAGTAAGAAATTAAGTTAAATTTTATGTTGCTGGAGAGTGATAATGGGTCCAAATATTGGGGGGTGGGGGGCAAAGGACATCTGACCTAGGCCACCAAAGCAAGGGTTCGTGGGGTAGAGCCCCAGAATAGAATTTTTTTTATTGAATTTCTTGTTAAAAATGTTGTCAAAATTTTTTGGATCTCAAAATTGGATCAAATTATTTACGTCGGGAATACGACTATTATACTACTTTTTTTAATCTCAAAATAGCCAAAATAAAATTTCAACCCAAAGCAAATATGGCAGTGATACAATGCACCATAAATATCAGTAAAAATATTTGTAGTTTGTTAACATTATTATTACAGTGGAAGGCACACAGTAAAATTTTTTAGAACGAAGAGTCAACTGTGTTGACGGCATTTTCCATGACCCGTGAGTGAGCATGTCATGTAAAGGCTGTTGGTCATCTTTTTCATGATACGGGAATGGTAGCACACAGCAAGGACCCTAAAAAGGGTTGCCAGTTGCGGCCATTATAGGCCAAGACCCAAACAACCAAACGTCGGGTTGCCAATTAAGCACACACAAGAAAATTCGAGGATCACCGAAGACGGAGAAGTCACTGAAGAATGGGATGACATTAGGAAACTATGGAACCAAGAACAGTGTCCATTCGAATTTCGTATTTCCTCCGATTTAGTCAACAAAAATTGACAAATCTTGAACTCTTGTGATCGGTATTACAAGTGGTACAAGAATCAATATCAGTTTTCACCAAATATCATTCAATAAGGTATAATTTATGATATAGTTAAAAATATCCCTCTATTCTACGGGTGACACGTGGCAGTTACAGCGCATAACCTATTCCGGTTCCTTGCCGATATAGCACTTACCATACCAGTCACCGGGTAGAATCCTAAAGAAGATCTGACTCTATCAGCAGAGACTGATATGGTATCCTCTAGGATCCTAATGAGATTTTGATTAGAGTTGACCGAAGCCTAGTCCTACTAGGACTCCTTCTTCTACCACTATATAGAGGGGTCAAGCCCCTCAAGTAAAAACAAGTTCACACACAATCACACATTGTGTCTTACTGCTTCTTCAGAGTTCTACATTGTTAGCCATCTCTGACTTAAGCATCGGAGCGTTCCCCCGCCGGAACCCCACCCGGCGGTTACTCCGTGTTCTCTTTTGCAGGCTAGATTCTGGTGTGGTTCCCGATCCAGTTTTTAGCTGCAACAGATTGGCGCCATCCGTGGGACCACTACAGGGAACATGGCCAACCATTCTTCTTCTAGCGACTCTTCACATAGTCGTTCTCCACACCGTCACGCACGAACGAGCAGCTCTCGTCGACTCAGTCGTGACCACCGTTCGACACCTTCACATCGTCATTCCGTGGAAGATGCACACGTTAACGTCACATCTGCAACTCCCGAATCAGAAAGTAGACCTCGAAGAAATCACTCTCCGACGTCTACTCTGAAAAACGCACCTTCGTCACCGCCTGAACCGTAAGTTATTCAAAACACCCCATGCTGAACTTACAAAAGAGATCCACGAGCTAAAAGATGTCGTGAACACTCTCCAACAGAAGCTCGACATGGTAGTGGCTCCTCCACCCACTTACCATTCTCATCTTGACCCCGGTGATCTTCGTCTTCGTCTCACATCCAGATCAAGTTACGGCCGCAAATACCAATCAACGGCCGATCCAACTTACAATCACAAAGACAAAAGCGGAGATCACGTAACCAGGAGTGGATCATGCTACCGTCGCGATTCTTCAGTCGAAGATAGTACCAACTCCCCTCCCGCACAGGCCGCCAGAGTTAAGACCCCTCGAAGATCTATCCACAGGAAGAGGACGCCTGAGTCTCGTTCCCAAGAATGGGACTCCTGGAAGGTGGCCCCTAGATATCATTCTCCAGAACGATCTCGTCTAAGGAATGAATCCGGATATCCGTTGTCGAAGGCCATCGAGAAGGCAAAGTTGCCTCCCAATTTTCGGATGCCTCAATGTGACCTCTACGACGGGACTGGTGATCCAGGAGAACATGTTTACCAGTTTCAAACAAACATGCTACTCCTCCAGGTTTCAGACGCTGTCATGTGCAGAGCCTTTCCAACCACTCTAAAGAAAGCTGCACATGCATGGTTCAAATCTCTACAACGAAGGTCCATCTACTCCTTCGGCCAATTATCGGATCTCTTTCAAAAACACTTTGTAAGCAGTCGCTCCCGAAAAAAGAACTCGGCGAGTCTGCTGAACATTGTGCAAGAGAAAAAGGAGTCTTTGGCATGCTTTCTCAGACGATTCAACGCAGCCACCTTGGAAATTGATAACTTGGACGAGTCCGTGAAGTATACTGCATTCCTCCGAGGCCTTCGACCCACATCCAAGTTCGCATTCTCTGTGAACAAAAGTCCTCCAGGTAATATGAAAGCCCTTCTCGAGAAGGCTAACAAATATATTCAAGCTGAAGAATACCTGGAGACACACAGAGGACGGCGTGGAGAAGGGAAGGAAGAACAGAAGAAACGATCTCGGGAATTAACTCCTCCCCAAGGAGAAAAACCGACAAAACGTTCCAAGTATGATGAACGGCGTCCGAAAGAACCGTTCCCTTGGGCAAATCTGACACCCCTCAATGCAAAACCATCACAGATTCTTCACGAGATCAAGGAGAATAAGGCTCTCCAGTGGCCGGACAAGCTGAAATCTTGACCAAATAAACGGAACAAAGATTTATGGTGTCACTTTCACAACGATCATGGCCACACAACTAACAATTGCGAGTCGCTTAAACGAGCAATTGAGACCCTTATCAAGCGTGGCCAGTTGAGAAAGTTTGTAGCTCCTAAAGAAGATAGACAACAAACACCTCTAGCCATGGAAGAAAGAGAAGATCGAGAAGAGAATGCGGGTATTATCAACACTATATCTGGGGGATTAGCCGCAGGAGGTTCATCAGGACGGGCTCGAAAAGCATACGCCAGAGAAGTATACATAACGTGTCAGCCCCCGGATAAGAAATCGAAGACGGTACCCGTAGCAGCCATCACCTTCTCCGATGAAGATTCGAAGGACATACAAACTCCTCATGATGACCCATTAGTCATTACAGTTAGAGCTGGGAACTTTGATGTAAAGCGTGTCTTGATTGATAACGGAAGTTCTGCAGAAATCTTATTTTTCGATGCATTCAAGAAGATGAACATTCCAACGGACCATCTCTGAAAGATGGATACTCCGTTGTATGGATTCTCCAATCATCTAGTTGCAGCCGAAGGTATTATTGCACTCCCAGTTGCGATTGGCACACCTCCAGCACAAGCCAACTTCATACTTGATTTTGTGGTGGTCAAGGTCCCCTCAGCATACAACGCCATATTAGGACGACCAGCACTCAATCAATTACAAGCTGTAGTGTCAACTTATCACCTCAAGATGAAATTCCCCACGGAACACGGGATTGGAGAGGTGAAAGGGGACCAGACTATAGCTCGTCAGTGCTACGTAACTTCGTGCCGACCAAAGAAGGCAAAGAAATTGGACTCAGAGGAAATCTTGATTTGATAGAAGAAGTTCGGACTTAAGCCCATGATCGATCCGTTGTTATAAAACAACGTGTCGCGCAGTAGCATCTTGCCTCAAGGCAAGACACTTCTTTTTCAGGGGGATAAGGGCGCAGACCTTATCAAAACCCCAATCATTTAAAAATTGTCTTTAGAAAGATAATTTCAAATAAATGGGTTGTTGAGCAATCCAATGTAAACTTTATCCTTTGCTCGAGCAATAAAGTTATTTTTGCTCTCAGTATTATTGTGGGCTTAGCCAAAACACTCTGCCCGATCAGAGTGATCAACGTAGCCAAAAACATTCTGTCCGAAAAGAGTGATGGCCGAACACTCTGCCCAAATAGAGTGATCAACGTAGCCAAAACATTCTGTCCGAACAGAGTGATGGCCAAACACTCTGCCCGAACAAAGTGATTAATTTATACAAAACATTCTGTCCGAACAGAGTGATGGCCGAACACTCTGTCCGAATAGAGTGATAAACTTAGCCAAAACATTCTGTCCGAACAGAGTGATGGCCGAACACTCTGCCTGAACAGAGTGATAAACTAAGCCAAAACATTCTGTCCGAACAGAGTGATGGCCGAACACTCTGCCCGAACAGAGTGATCAACGTAGCCAAAACATTCTGTCCGAACAGAGTGATGGCCGAACACTCTGCCCGAACAGAGTGATAAACTTAGCCAAAACATTCTGTCCGAACAGAGTGAGGCCGAACACTCTGCCCGAACAGAGTGATAAACTAAGCCAAAACATTCTGTCCGAACAGCGTGATGGCTGAACACTCTGCCCGAACAGAGTGATAAACTTGTACAAAATATTCTGTCCGAACAGAGTGATGGCCGAACACTCTTGGGTTTTTTTAAAAATACAAGAGTAGGCCAAACGGATTAGCTACAGATCTAAGTCCGTGAAGAAACAAAAGTTAATGGGGGCACCGTCACTCCACAAAAGCTTTTGTTTCTTCGAAATTTAGGCCGAGCGAGGGTGCTCGACTTCTTTGCCAACTCTTTAAGTGACGAATAAAGAGTTAGAGTCAAAGTAAAAACAAATAACGCTGTGTGAATGGTAGAATAAACCATAAAAAACACATAGTGAACAAAGTACCATCAATAGAACAAAAGATAGAGTACATACAATGCCCTTAAAAGGGCATCAAAATACTCAGTCTAAAAAGAGATAAAGAGCCTACAAAGATGAAGACTAGATCTAAGGCTCGGAGGCAACGCCTGAAGGACTGTCCTTTGGAGGATGAGTTCATACGAGGAAATTGAAACCAACATTCTGTCCGAGCAGAATGTTGGCCGAACACTCTGCCCGAGCAGAGTGACCAAAGCTTGGACCAACATTATGTCCGAACAGAATGTTGGCCGAACAGAATGTTAGCCAAACAAAATGTTGGCCGAGCACTCCTCCCAAGCAGAGAACCAACTTCATACCCTTTGTGCTCGGATGAAGCATAAAGGAACCGAAGCATCATGCCCGAACATATTGGGAATAAACCCGTTGAGCTCGGACAAGCCATGTCCTAGCAGAATGATCGCCGAACTCGACACCCGTGTAGACATCTTAACTCTATTTCCTTTGTGCTCTCAAGAGCCCGTGGATAAAACTCTACGGAGTTTGACTAAAGAAAGTTCTCAAGTGGAGGTCAAAGGAATTTTTTATAAGTAGAGCTTCCAACTGAACTCTTTTGGAGAAAAGGAGGTTTTTTATGGATAGAGCTCGGAAAACTATCCGAAATCAAAAAAAAAAAAATCACCTCAATCAAATATCCGAGCAAAAAGTTATGAACTTTTCAAGTTCTCAAGTGATAGTACAAGTTTATTTTCTGCTCGAATTTGACAAACATAGCCGAGCAGCCCAGTGGCATTTCGTTCTCATTCCGTGCGCGAGGTCGAATGTTCTAATCTGCTCGGACATGAGCAAAAAAGAGTTCTTTACTTTTTCAAGAAAGAGTTCATTAGATTGGGCCTCTCCACCATCAGGCCCGCACAGCAGGTCCGAGCAGATCTTGGTCCGAGCCCAATGACAGAGCAAGGAAAAATGTTAGGGCTTCTCAGCTCGGGCCCATAATCCGAACAGAACATGGTCCGAGCAGAAAGATCCGAACAGGACATGGTCCAGTCCGAGCAGAACATGGTCCGAGCAAAAAGATCCGAACAGGCCCATAGTCCGAACAGAACATTGTCCGAGCAGAAAAAGATCGAACAGATCCTAGTCCGAGCCCGCTTCCTGAGCAGAAATTCCCAGAAATTGTAGAAAATCATTTTTGCAGTTTTTATGGTCTCAAAAAATTCGGAAGAATATCAGAAAAATTCTAGAATGCTATTTACGCAACAAGAAATAGGTATTATGGATCTTGAGCACTACTTGGTCAGCAGGCGCTCAGAAAAAATATTATTTGCATCTACAAAAGCGAGAAAAGTCCGTAAAAAATTAGATGTGTTTCCCGTCCGAACACTCTGCCCGAGCAGAGTGACCACGGCCAAGCAGAACACTCTTTGAAATTTTGAAATGTTGACAAACAGATTCAATTCTGTTTTTGGCATATTTCGCTATCACCAGTGGGAAAAGTGTGCTTCCACCCGCTTCATTAACGCTGGTAAAAGCAGGGGGCATATGATATAGCTAAAAATATCCCTCCATTCTACGGGTGACACGTGGTAGTTACAGCGCATAACCTATCCCGGTTCATTGCCGATATAGCACTTACTATACCAGTCACCGGGTAGAATCCTAAAGAAGATTTGACTCTATCAGCAGAGACTGATATGGTATCCTCTAGGATCCTAATGAGATTCTGATTAGAGTTGACCGAAACCCAGTCCTACTAGGACTCCTTCTTCTACCACTATATAAAAGGGTCAAGCCCCTCAGGTAAAAACAAGTTCACACACAATCACACATTGTGTCTTACTGCTTCTTCAGAGTTCTACATTGTTAGCCATCTCTGACTTAAGCATCGGAGCGTTCCCCCGCCGGAACCCCACCCGGCGGTCACTCCGTGTTCTCTTTTGCAGGCCAGATTCTGGTGTGGTTCCCGATCCAGTTTTTAGCTGCAACAATTTAAAAAAAAGTTGTTGATTTCTGATTTAATTTGTCATTTGAAAAGGTTGGATAAGTTTTGAAAACTTCACATAAAAACCCAACGAAATTATGTGAATCCAAAAACTTTGGGCAATACTTATGCAACTTAATATACTATCAAAGATTACTTGCCTCAAACTATTATCAGCCTTAAACCCATGCTAGAGGGCTTTGTTACCACATGTTAGCATTTTCAACCAGAAAAAAATCTATCATGAATTAAAAGCATCAAAATAAACCCTTGTTGTACCACTTTCGGCCATACTGTCGGTTAAGAATCGAATAGGGCTAATGGTAGCTAATATAAGTTATAACATTAGTGGTTGTGAACTAGGTTTTCTACTCTCTCTCCATGATGCTCTCCTTGATGGGATGAAAAATATGGTATTGCGAGAGTAAGGACCTAGCTCTGCTTTTGCTTTTATAGCACTCCTGATAGAGTTCGACCCCCATCATTAATTCAATAAAGATTGAATTAAGTAGTACATCCTACTTTATTTAGTAAGAGACCTATCCATCCTTAAATTGGGTTGAAGAGGACTGACTAGTAGAGTCCATGGCTGAATACTAGCTTTCGGCACCGATCAGATAGCTATATGGTATCGGCAGTTCGTTTTTAGGGACATTTTTATGTAAACCAATATAGATTTTCTGTGACTTTAACAAAAAAAAAAAATTGGCAGCTAGCTATTTTTTTAGATGAATAAGATGGAGTATTTATTGGCAAGTGCCAAATTCAGCAATAAGAATTCAGCAATAAAAACACCAACCATGACCTGTTCGTGGTTGGTGTTTGCATGGTGGGCGTGGTGGTACTGCGAGAGTTTTTTTTGGCGGGAGTTTGCAAAAAAAGGGTTGTTTTTAACCCTCTAGGTTTAATTAATTCCCCCTCCCCCCTTTGGTCAGAACGGTTGGTTGGAAATGCCTGGGGGCTGTTGCATTCATTGTCTTGATGGGGAATGTGTTGGTTGCTGCTGTAGTCCGGGGAGATCGCGTGAGGTTTAGGTCGGCTAGTGGCTTGCTGGAGAGGATTTACAAGTTGTTGTCGAGATCTTGGGGACGAGGTCGCCGTGGACTGGTACTTAGAGAGGTGGTGCCAGGATTTACAACGAGATTGGTGTCAAGGGCGACGGTGTTGAGCGGTCCAGCGCTGCATGCGGTGGCAGTGGTATGCGATGCTGCGTGGCTGTGCCAGTGCATGTGGGTCTCGGGGGATGGGTTGTGGCGGACAGGAGTCAGGTTGCATGGAGAAGATGATGCGGTTGTGCTTATCTGCTGGCTATTGATCTAATCCAGAAAAGGGAAAAAAAAAATCAAAAAAAGGATTTAAAAAAATGTTATTGTTAGTTGGGTTTAAATCTTTATATGTGTCTTGATTTCACTGATGTTAGTTATTTATTGGCTTTTTATATTACGTTTTTTATTTAGCCTCATCCAAAAATTGTACCCTCAAGTTTATCCAAATTACAGCTTTAGTACCCAAGTTTGAAGGTGTAGTAAAGAAGTACCCAACTTTTAAAAAGCGTACCAAATCAGTACCTAAGCTAACGGAGCATGGATGCCGTTAAAAAGTCAGAGGGGTAGGACTGTCATTATTAAAAAAATGTGTTTTTACTTAAAAAGTTCAGGTACTGATTTGATATAATTTACTTTTCGTAGGTACTCCTTTGGTATAATTTACTTTTACTACTTTTTTTTCTTAGTCGTTTGATGTGCCACTATCTTAACTGCTTGATTATTTTATTTTCCTTAATTAATCATTAAAAACTCTCTCTCTCTCTCTCTCTCTCTCTCGCTTTCCCTCTCCCTCCCTCTCTCTCTCTCGCTTTCCCTCTCCCTCTCTCTCCCTCTCCCTCTCCCTCTCCCTCTCCCTCTCCCTCTAAACTCAACAACTTCGAACAAACACACTCTCACAAAACCCAGCTATACCCCCTCCCTCGTAACAATTACACACACTTACACCACCACAATTTCACCACCATCCATCGCCAAGGCTGTCGCCAAATGACTACCATTGCACAACCACCAAAAATCACAACACCACCACCAAACCCTATTTCACAGTCAATACCACAAAATCAATTCTACGCCATAGTCATGAATCTACTCATCGACGAAAATTGAACGACCATTGAGATTGAACTAAGGATGTTCTTTGACTGTGGGCAGTGCTTGGGTGGTAAGGCAGTTCGATTGAGGACCCATGTTTTATAGCTTATAGTGGATGTCGCGTGATTGCAGATTTCAACGGTGGTGGATGAATATTGGAAAGGGGAAAGTAGGGAATGACCCCCTCTACTTTACACGTTGTGCGATTTGCCCCCCTCCACTTCAAAATTAACCACTAAACCCCCCCACACTTACATAAATTGGGCACCTTAGACGGGTCCGTTATGAATAGTGTGAAATGACCAAAATACCCTTATTTTTTTATTAGTTAATGACCCCCTGTACTATACACGGTGTGCAATTTCCCCTCCTCAACTTCAAAATTAACCACTAAACCCCCTTACACTTATAGAAATTGGGCACATTAAATGGAAACCGTTAAATTTAAATGACAATTTTGCCCATGACCCTCCCCCCCGCCCCCCTTCATTCCCCACCCCCGCACCCGTTAGACCAGTCCCCCACCCCATTCTGCGCTACCAGATTCATTGCAAACAAGGGATTGCTGCAATCTGCACCTCCTCTTCTGGTCAACCCCGCTACAATTGGTGATTCACTGAGCACAACCACTGGTCTTTTTCTCCGACCACCAGGGAGTTACAAAAAAAAAAAGGAACCACGATTGCCGTTGGTATATCACCGGCGCAACAACTACCATGATCAGCGTCACAGTAACCACCATTCTGGCCAACTCCCCCAACTTTATACTGTCTGGCTACACATCGTCGTGAGTTGCCTCATCACTGCCATTTCCCACCACCTTGCGTCTGCAAGCCAGTGGGCCTTCTTCATCGGCCACCAACCGACTGACGCAATCAACACCGGTAACATCAATCCCCACAAACACAGGCTATCGGCGTCTGATTGCCGCACATCCGTCCAGATCCCTGCCACCACGATCGACGACCACGTCCCCAAATCGCAGGTCTAACCTCCGTCGTCATTCCACCCCAATCCACAACATCGCACCAAGCAGCGTCACATGACCACCGTGACTGGCTACACGCCGCTGGGGCTGCACCAGATTCGCGATGACGTTGCCGCCACAGTCGTATGCGAGTAGCGTGTGTGTATGTTTGCAGTGGGTGCGCGTCTGTGTCTGGGTTTAGGGTATGTGTGTGTGTGTGCACGTGCGTGCGTGCGTGAGTGCGTGCTGGGTGTGCGTGGAGTGTGTGTATGTGGGATTGAGTAAAAAGTCTGAGAGGAGAGAAAAAGAAGTTGAAAGAATGGTATTAAACTTAAATAGGGTAAGGAAATAAGGGTATTTTGGTCATTTCACGAATATTCATAACGAACCCGTCTAAAGTGCCCAATTTTCGTAAGTGTGGGGGGTGGGGTTTAGTGGTTATGTTTGAAGTAGAGGGGGGGGGGAAATCGCACACCGTCTATAGTACAGGGGGTCATTAGTTAATTACCCTTAACAGAATGGGCAAAAACGTCATTTACAAAAAAAAATCGTTAGTCAACGCGTGTGTTGACCACGCGCTGTTAAATTTAACGGTTTCCGTCTAAGGTGCCCAATTTCTGTAAGTGGGGGGGGGGGGGGGTTTAGTGGTTAATTTTGAAGTGGAGGGGAGCAAATCGCACAACGTGTAAAGTAGAGGGGGTCATTCCCTACTTTCCTCTATTGGAAATTGCCATTTTGGCTTCCCGTGAAATTTCTTCGATTAAAGATCGCGGTGGCCAAGGCAGATCGCGGTGGCCAAGGCAAATCGCGATGGTGACAGGAGATGATGAGTACCATGCGATGGTCGCAGAGTAGGATCTCCACGGTGATCATCTGTGGCCGTTGGAGCGAAAGAATGGCGGCTTGTTCATGGAAATGACGATGGCGGCGTAATTGGTAACGGCAGGTGCTGCTTGCGGTTGCATGCCGTAGGTGGTGCGCGGAGGCCTTGGACGGTGCTTCCGGTGAAGGGTGTGGCTGGAATTCATCGTCGGTGGCCGTTTGTGTGGCCGGTAATGGCTGCCAGATCAAGGCGCCGCCCATTCTAGGGCTGGCTGTCCTCACAGTTTCTCAATATACTCCTCTTATCTCTTTTCTGTCTTCTATCACTCTTTCTCTTTTTTTTAACTCCTTTATTTTGTTTTGCTTATATACAAACAATTATTCATTTAATTGCTTAAAAAGTTTCCTTTTTTTATATCCCCAACTCTTTCTATCATTTTAAATTTTCCTTCTTTTTTAACATTGCTCAGTTAATCGTCTCTGAAGGATTCTGATAAATAAATTATCGCATTGTATATTTTACATCGCCAAAGATCCTAAATAACTCCGCTCATAATAATTATCACTAAAATTTTAAAATAATCACTTAGAAAAATACTACTTTTCCTGGGCGGTTACAATGCCACTCAGGCAAGGTTATTAGTGTACACATGCATGATGTACCAAAATACTAATTCACTTGGGTACAAACCTATTTTTCCTGCAGGATTCAAATCAGCCTTATTACGCCCTCCCACAAAATGAAAACTCAGGTCAACACAGAAAAATCAGCAATATCAATTAGCGTTAACATAAGCTCAAATCTCCGAAATCAATTCAGATTCTAATAACAATAATCATAATGACATAAGTTAGCATTCGAAATTTTCAGAAGAAATCAAAATTTTAAGCAGAAAAATGACAAATAAACAACAAAAATAATTGCGAATAATTATCAAATTTAAGCACAACAATTCGGAAGAACGGATACAAGCAATTGTCAAATTTGCTCAACATGCAATAACAGGCGAGTATCACAAGATTTTCAAACAATCGATTCAGTTCAATATTGGGGTTTTCTGGGTAATAATATGTTGATATCAATACATAATTCAGAGTTCTACATTAGTCGTAAGTGTAACGCCCCGAATTTTTGGAGCGTTAATATCAAATAATCAGAGTCAGAAAAACCTTAAAATATCAAAATGTTTCCCCAACTGGTCATTTAGAGCATGTACGAATTAATCCCAAAGATACATCAATAAATGCCATGACGGCCTAAAGCATTTATATACTCCAAATTACTCTGAGAAATTCCAAAATAAATTTCAAATCCACATAGGTCCTCCTATTATACTTTCTAAAAATAACCAAACTAAATGCAAAATTAAACTACTAATACTAACTCTGATATAAAATTGCTAACTATCAATCGTATAGTTAGCCCCGCAATCCAGTCCCCTTTTTACTGATCGCCTGAGAGAAAAATAATAAAGAAGTGAGCCAAATGCCCAAAAGGTCGCTCAACGGACCAACCAAAAGGGATACAAAAAATGTCTGAAGAACGAAATTTTGAAGGTACAAAACTTTAATGGAATAGATAAGAGACATAATTTTAAAGTGTCAAAATATATTTTTGTACAAAGACAGAATTTCAAAATGTCAAAAATACATCCTTGTACAGAAACAGACACCAGAGAACCATTCAGAATAAGGTCACACATGTCATCATTGACACGTGAAACCAGGTTCAGAAAATAAGATCGCGATCTCTCTAACATCTCACTGAGCTAGCCCACGTTCCAATCCACGTGGGTAAGTCAGAAATAGAAAGTCACATACACTGTGACATGGCTAACACAACAACATACATGTGTTCAATAAACTTGAACGGATGCCAAAATCAAAGTTTCTGTTGCAAACTAATGGGTCAGATGCCTACAACTCACAACAAGTGTCATCAATAAGTTACACAAAGTTGTTGCTAGAAATTGAATGGGTACTTAAAAACAATTCAAGCGAATTATTCCGATAATCTTAGAACTCACTAAGAAGTGTAATTATATCAAAAAGAACAAAATCACGAACGCGAGTTGAATCAACCAAAGTAGAGTTTACATGAATGAAATATAATTTCTTTAAGAAGTACAACTGGACTCAATACAGAGTTACAACTCAGGTGAAGAAATAGATGACAATCACCAATAATCAAATTCATGATAATGAAAGAAATACCCTGATGAATCGTGCATGATACACGAAGAGTGAGTAAAAGGTCATGCAAGAAAAGAAAGGTGGTGCAACCTGTTGGACACTTAGAATATTAGGAGAATAATTCCACATCTGAACAAAAAGACGTAGTACAGAGTAATGTGAGGGCTTTCAACTAGCACGCAAAACGAGGTAAGTCTTAGTGACGTGATGAAAGCCTTCCAATTCAGACAAAAATGAAATTCTCTGGAGGGTTTACACGTAAAATTCTCGAAATCAAAGCAGAATTTTACACGGCCAAAGCTAAATTTTCAGTTGATGAAAAAGGGAACGCCGTAAAGAGAAACGCACTCGCAACAATTTATCGACTTTAACGACGGTTTGAATTTTAAAAAAAAATCTTTACAAATATTAGATTGATCGGTCAAACGCGAATTCAATTCAAAAACAATAATTCTTACCTTTGATTGCGTAATTTAACCCGAAATCTTGATCCTCTCAAATCTAATTGTATTCAAAACCCTAATATCAAAACACCCAAATTTTGAATTAGATTCTAACAATCACAATATTTTAGGTGGCTCTTACCCCAAACCTCAATTCCAAAATAAAAATAATCTTACTTCAAAATAATGATCAAGATTTTCAAAGGTCTCTTTTTAAGAATTCTCTGGAGCTTTTTCTGAACTTTGTTGTGCTCCTATGAAAATATTGTACGCAAGTCATTAAATACCTAAAAGGTATATACTTATACTCCTAAAACAATTATTATTTCAAAATACCTATTATGTCCCCAAACTCTATAATTTTTTTCTTTTGTTCTTTTTTTGTAAGTATTTAAATATGAGGGGTCTAATAGTAAATAATTCAAAGGAGTACTTACAATTATGAGTTATCAAATAAGGGTTCGGACGAAAGTCCTTACCCAGGGTTCAGATAGAATCCCTTACCTGGATCCATAGCCAAATCATCTAACCAGAAGTTTCTAACGTTAACCTAAACGAAATAATCGAACCATTAGAATACAGGCTATAGCAAAATATTATTACTTAATAGTGACTCACGTATACTCTCAAAATGAACCTCCCCTCACCGGGTATGTAAAATTACAGAAACGCCCTTAGAGTGTAAAATTACTAAAATGCCCATCTCAGACTTAAATTTCCAAAAAATTGTCTTCCCATGCGTAGAATCACCCAAATAAACTTATCGTATGTAAATTTATGCAAAAATACCTTTCGGGGTGATAAATTGCCAAAATATCCTCGAGATTTTCGTAGGGGCGGACCCACGTGGTGACAGAGGGGGCCACCCCTGACTTCTCAGAAATTTTTTTTTTGGTTTTCTAGAATCGCAACGACCCCGTTCCCGAGATCCCGTTCCCCAATCCCTGATACCCCATTCCCCGAGAGACCCACAATCGACACTCTCTCTCTCTCTCACTCTCTCTCTCACCGGTGGACAGTGAACCAACCGGCGACCAGATCTGGCCGTGACGTGATCTGACAGCTAAACCCACCTTGACCTTCAGACAGTAGCTTCGACAAGGGGACGACGGAGTGACAGATGACCAGATCTTGACAGCCGACGACGAGACTTTGACTGTCGAGGGTCGGCTACTATGTCCGACTGGGGACCACCGGGACCAGTCGCCAGATCTGGCTTTCAATCCACGGCTTCACCCTACCGCGCTCGCGGTCTCACCCTGCCGGGAGTGCCAGCTGCCGGGGAACTCTTGAAGAACCAGTCACCCTTGACAGGTTGACCGTTCAGTACTTGACGGCATTGACGCTGTGCCGACGCCGGCTGCTGCCTGCTACAAAATTTTCTGTTCGTATGAGTCAATACACAACACCCATTTCCTATTCGGGGTTCACTCTTTTTTCTCTTGCAATTTTAGTGTAAAATGACAATTCTTTTTTAAATTTGTAGAATTTTGCAGGGTTTGTTTCGATTGTCCCGGTCCGGAGGACTAGCCAATTAGTGATGTGCGAAGCGGTTACAAAAAAAGACGGATTCCACAACCAAGAGGGCTAGACAATCAGAAAGAGGCGTTTCTATAATAAAGCTAAGAAGTCTGAGTTCAAAACCTGGATGAAGAAGGTTAATTCTTGTTCCCCACATGACTAATATGTGATTTTACTTGAATGGAAACTGAATACTGGCATACTGCTAGTTGTTGGAAGTTGTTGGTTCTAGTATAATGCTTAGATGGGTAGGGAAACTTTCGACAGCTATTAGAGCACCTTCTTAAAGTTGGAGAAATACAGTCCCTGAGATGCAGAGAGTTTTTCAATTTAAAATTGAGGTGTGAAGTTTTCCACATTTTTGAAATATTGCCTTTATCAGGATACCGCTGATTGTGCTTCTATCGAATATTTGTTGATTAATTAACTATTTAAGCATATCTTGAGAAATCCTGGAAGACATTTGTCTGATTAAAGAGGGAATGTCAGGCGTAAAAATATATGAACACGTCTAATCAAAGTATAATATGTATACCATCCAAGAACGCCACAACTTGCGCATGTCCAGAATTGAGAAAGTGGCTTGAGTATTCTGAATGGCTAACCCTTCTTCGAAACTCTTTAAATAATTTGGCTAAAATCATGGGGGATATATCATGTGAATATCTTTAACCAAGAGAAAATGTATGCATATTGCAAAGAGCATAACGGGGGAGAAACATTACTTGATAGTTTATAAAAATTCAGAAAACTTAACTGTATTCGATAATAGAAATAGGCTGTAAGAAGGTTTCAAAGGCAAATTTGATTGCAATGGGCATGTCATCGCTTATGTCAAGTAAAATTTCAGTGCTTCGTGAAGTTAGTTTCTTGTCTTTGCTGCATGAATATGCTATTCTTTTTTATATATGCAGCATCTGAGTTTTGACATACTCGATAGTTTGAAAGGGGAAAGGGGGTGCAGAACTTTTGAAAGAAATTTTTTTTGCCAGTGATGTTATATTATGTGCTGATGTAAACTATATCTACATTTATGCATGCTAATGTTATATGCTAATGTAAACTAAAATTAACATATGTATAAATATGTTAATTTTAGTTTAATTTTATTGATTATATAGAGGTTTAAAATATATGTTTGGTTAATTTAATTTCAGTGATTATATAGATATTTAAAATAAGTTCTTAAAAAAATTTAATATTATTTTACTAATAATTTTTTTGGTGATTTCGATAATTTTTGCACCCCCTAAAAAAAATTTCTAGTTCCACCCTTGGGTTTCCGACACCAAAAAAATCACAAAATATCTTAAAACACTATTTTAAATACCCTGATGTTATTTCTAGACTAAAAAATATTTTAGAAAATTCTCAGCCGAAAATCCCGAATCGCTATTCGGATCGAGTGCTAAAAGGTCAATTTCGCAAAAAATACCTATCAGCCTCAAAATGGCCCGAAATTTTAGAATATGAAACATATCAATAAAATAAGATATGCATAAAATTTTTAGATCAAAATATCTTGGTTTGGTATGCTAAATAATTCGATAAATTTCTTTAATCAGTACCCCAAATTAGCACTCTTCGCGTGCACCAAAAATCCTCAAAAAGTTTTAGAGCTTACATCTCGTAAAAATATTGGGGGTTACAGTTTTGGACCTTGCCTAATTTTAACCCTAACTATTTACGAAAATTCGTGGAAAATTGTATTATTAATCTTTTACTTTTAGCGACCATTTCATGTACTATTCCAATTCAAGACACACATTGCTGCACCTTTTCCCACGCGCACTTTCTTCTTCCTTCAGCCATTGTCGAAGCTCATGGTTCCTCCAAACTAGACCTAGCAAACAGATAAACCCGTCGGGTACGGGTAAAATCTGGCCGGATCCGGGTAAAAACGGGCTGGGTAAAATTTACCCGATTTTTTCCGGGTAGAGCTCTTTAGTGCCCGTACCCTACCAAGGCGGGTCGGATATTACCCGCGGGTAAATTGTTATTATTTTTATTTTTAATTATTTATTATTTTTTTATTACCAGATTATTCACTGAACTAATTCTTTTGGAGTATTTTTCCTTTTTTTATTACTACACATTTTCTAATTTAATTTCTACAATTCATTTGGGAAGTGATCATCTTAGATCTCAAATCTAACACAATCATCTCAATCCGAACACAATAAGGACACTCGATCTGAACACAATAAGCATATACAATCATCTCAATAAGAAGCACATAGTAGAAAAATACTTAATACATACAAAACATAAACACAAATAGATCTGGAAAAAAAATTATCTCCTAAACTCAAAAAGCGTAACAAAGTCGATTGGAGACCACTTTGGACTTTGGTGTAAGTTCTGTACTATCCCTTTCATGATCAGACACATGGCGCCGGAGATGTTGCAGAGGCGTGGTGCCAGAGACATTGGAGGAGGATCTACGACGGATCTGGCGTAGCTTGGACGATACAGAGAGCGACATCGTGAGAGGATCTGGCGTAGATCAGTCGTCGATGGAGAGAAGCACCGTAGTGAGAGAGCAGTGCTGAGGTGAGAGAGCAGCGCCAAGGTGAGAGTAGCGTCGTCGTGAGAGAAGGAGAGCAGCGCTGTGGGGGAGAGGAGGAGGGGAGAGAGAGAGAGAGGGAAGAGCGGCGCAAGAAAAGAGTGAGTGATCTGTGAATGAAAACCCTAAACTCATTTATATCGTACAAAATACGGGTAGCCCGGGTAAACCGTACCAGATCCGGACCGACCCGGGAAATTAGGGTCCGGTCTGGGTACGGGTCTGATTTCAGTGGGTCTTCGAAATAGGTACCCGTACCCGGGTTTTTTGGCCGGATACGGATCGATCCGCGGGTACGGGCCTTTTTTTTCCAGGTCTACTCCAAACTCACATATACAACCATGAATTTGTCATCAATCCACTAGGAAAAAGACCTACACCCATTAAAACACCTCAATTACACACTATACCTTGAAAAAACACACACCAACACAGATCAAACATATATGCACACACACCCTCACCTTTGTAAAACCCACACACTCACGGACACACACTGAAACACACTAACCCATCGTGCACCACACCCACTAAAGCTACATACCACTTAAAATTCTTATCCCTTCAAAAAGATACCTAAATTCAATCCCCAACCCCAAAACACACACATGATCCCCAAGAACACACACGAAATGGCACACAGCCACACCCACTTATAGTGAACACGAACACACAGCAAGAAAAACACACCGAACATATACTGAAAATCGCTCAGATACACCAACCACACAGCCTTGCAAATTATACCATACACGCACATCAAAACCTCCCTCGGACAGCCATATCCATGGCTCCCTCACACAGCAACCATGGGGGACAAACACTCACATCGCACCTCCATTCCCACAAGGAATCACACAAGAAATCAAGCATTAAACACATACAAAACCTTTACAAATTTACCTTGAATGGACCCGTCAATCCTTTTTCTTTTTCTCTGTTTTTCTTCTTTCATCCCCCCTGTTTTTTGTTTCTCTTCTATTTTCCTTCCTTTCTTTTTCTCCCGATATTTCCTTCCTAATTGATTGCTTTCTTTTTTTTTTTTCTCACCTTCAAAGACTTATCCTATCCTATATTTTAACATTTAACTAGCTTAGTCATTGTAACAAGGAGGAGGTGGCAAGACTCTAAAAAAAAAGCATGGTTTTTAAATTGTTTTTATAAAATTACACAAATGCCCCTAAACTTTACATATTTATAAAAGCACCCAAAACTTTTAAAAATTTTTGTGTATGTGAATCACTATAACAAAACTGAATGTCCTCTGAAGATGTGACCATATCTTCAGAGAACGAACCATTGGGGAATGGCTTCGACCTAAAGTGAGGGATTTAAACATAATGTTGATTTAACTTTTGACGTAACCATTGCAGTGGATATATGGCCCCAGAGTACGCAATGCATGGACAGTTCTCAGTGAAGTCAGATGTCTTTAGCTATGGTGTGTTGATTCTCAAAATCATAAGTGGAAAGAAGAACTATTGTTTTTGGAATGGTGAAAATGTGGAGGACCTTCTAAGCTATGTAAGTTTAATTAAAAATTTGAGACCCTCGATCTCCTATCTGTTTTTTGCGTACACTATACTTACTGACGTCTCGATCAGACCCAATATTCCAGCATTACCGGTTAGCATATTCACGTTTCATTCAGTTGCCACGAGCACCTCGAGGACTAACCCTAACACTTAGGTTCTAAACACATAGTTGCTCATGTAGCACCTTGAACAAAGTGTCACACACAGCAAAATTCCATTGACAAACATAAAGGTGGAAGTTTTTTTTTTTTTTGGCTTTTTGACGGGTGTACAACTTTGTAATACCTTTACTGCATTTCCACAGAGAATGAATGACTTAATAAGGGGCCGTTTGACGGAGTTTTTTTTTGCTCTTTTTTTTTCAGTTTTAAAAATTGGGAAAAAATGGGGTGTTTGGTAACTCTTTTTTTTCCAATTTAAAAACCCACTTTTTAAATTGTAGAGTAAAAAAAAAAGAGGAGAAAGCTCTTTTTTTTTTTTTTTTCACTTAAATTTTTTTTTGAGACCTCCACCACAACGCACCCACCGCCAGCAGCCATCACCCACCGCTGCGCGGCAGCCACCGACAACCACCTCCGGCCGTCGGCAGCCACCACCGCTGGCCGGAGGCCACCTCCGGCCACCACCGCTGCCAGACAGCAACCACCGACAACCACCTCCGGCCGGCGGCAACCACCACCGGGCGGCCACCTTCGGCAGCCACCACCACAGCCACCTTTGACCTCCGGCAGCCACCACTGGGCAGCAGTGGGCGGTGGCCACCACCGTTGGCCGGAGGCCACTCCGACCACCACCGCCGGCAGCAACCTCCGGCAGCCACCGCCCATCGCAGCCAGACAGCAACCACCGACAGCCACCTCCGGCCGCCGGCAACCACCACCGGGCGGCCACCTCCGGCCACCATCGCCGCCGGCAACCACCTCAGGCCACCACCGCCGGCAGCGACTGCCGCGACAACCGCTGGCCACCACCACCGTCGACCACCGCTACGCCCCATCACTGCCACCGCAAACCACCACAAAAAAAAGTCAAAATAAAAAAGGTTACCAAACACCAAAAAAAAAAATCAAAAAAAAAAAGAGTTATCAAACACCCACTTCTTTTTGGCTTAAAAACGAGAGAGATATGGCTTTCGGAAGTTGGCATCGCTTCATGATGGCGGCTGAAAATTTAGGTTTTTTCGCGAAGAGGATGAACAGTGTTACACGCGCGCCACGCGCTCAAGCCGAGCCGCCGACGCGCAACACGCGCTCAAGCCGAGCCGCAGAAGCGCACCACGAGCCAAGACAGCTGTCCACGCGTCAAGCCGCGCCATCACGCGCCGACACGCGCGAAGCCAAGGTTGCTGCAACGCGCCACGCGCCAGGCTTCATCCACGCGCCCACGCGCGCGTGCTACTCACGCGCCTGCCAGAATACAGATGCTGCCCCACACGCATGGCGGCGCGTGGAGGCGCGTGAAGGCTGTTTCCGGCCATTTTTGGACCCACCTCCGGCGCGTGAAGCTTTGTAGTCGCTTCTGTAAGTTTGTTGTGGTGTTAAATTTACTTTTATACCCTCTGTGTGTATTCAGTATAGTTTTTAAACGATTTTTCCTATGAAAAATTAACTTTAAAATTTTGTTTTGATGCACACAGATTTTTTCTTTACATTCCAGAGGGTATATTAGGATCAAATTTACTGTTTGTCATCTTTTAAGAATTTATCTCTCGTTTTTGGTTATTTGTGAGTATTTTGTGGCACTTTTGTGGTTCCCAAAAATACGAATAATGCGTAAATATTATTTTTTGCACTTCGTTAGCAGAAATAAATATTTTGGAGAGTTATATGATATAGATAAATTATGTTTAATTTACTTGCCTTGATTTGTGTTATGGTTTAAATATGCTTTTGCATGAGGTATTTTTTGTTGGGGTTTTTGGTGAGCCCACACCTTTTTAAACCAATTTTTTCAAGGCCTTCACGCCCGTTTTCCTTGGGAGGAGAATGTGGCCTATTCATCCATTTTATTACCCTTTAACTTGTTATTTGAGCATGCTAGTTTTAGGTTAAATGGATGGATATTAGATTGACATTCTAAAGAAACTTATGATTAATGTGTTTACTCTTGTTTTAAGAAAATTCTTTTGAGAATAATGTGTTGTGCGGCATCTCCATTTGTTTTATTGGAGTAGTTTGTAGTAGGATTCTCAAAGATGTTGTATTCTGCTATTTCCCTGTATATTTCGAGAAAGCCTTGTACGGGGATGTAATTTCGCACGCACATTATTCAAGCCAGAATTTTCTTAGCATAAGTTATTAGAATGCCAACAGGGCTCAACGGAGTCCTTGCACACTTTATTGCATGGTGCAATTTTATATTATTCTAAATTATCATGTGGATGATTTATTATATTGTGGCTTATATGATGATGAAATTTATTGCGAAAAATTACTTGAAAAATATTTTTCCCAACTCACATACATGGGAGATGATTACGAGCTTAGCAGATTTTCGATTTCATGATGTGAGGAAGGATTATGTTTTTCATTTGAATTTTTTGAAATAAATAGAAGGATGTATAATTAATGTCTTTTCCTTGCGCAATCTAATGTAGTGAATATAATGGCCACCAAAAATGTCATAGCTGATCTCGTTAAGGGTGAGAAACTTAACGGAGATAATTATGACGTTTGGCACAAAAAGATGAAATTCATGCTGAACGAACAAGAGCTCGAGGAGCACTTGACCAAGGAGATGGTCGCGCCAACTGAGGCGCAACCCCTAAGAGACCACACTGCCTACCAGAAATGGAATCAGAAAGATCGTAGTGCGCGCTACACCTTGTTGAGCAGCTTGCAAAATGATCTAATTGGGCAGTATGATGAACTTCCAACTTGCAAAGCTTTATGGGAGCAGCTCAAGTTTTCTTTTGGTGGAACCTCAACTACGCGGCTTCGTAGCCTTGTGATTAAGTTTGAGGAGTACACAAAAGACCCTAAACATACCATGAGTGAACATCTAAGGATGATGTCCAATATGATTGGTAAGCTAAGGGATGCTGGCCATGCGCTCACAGATGAGCAGCAAGTCAGAGCTGTCATAAGGTCCCTTCCTGCCTCATGGGCCAATATGAAACAGATATTGACCCACAGTGAAAACATCAAGAACTTTTCTGATGTTTCACAGCATGTCATCCTTGAGGACGAGACTCGAGATGCTGACAAGACCCTTGCTTATGTCGCCCAAGGGGGATCGCGCAATGCAAATGGCAAGCGCGGAAGACAAAGTAAGAAAGGTAAGAAAGGCGAGGCTAGCACTTCTGCGCCAAAGGAAGGGAAAATGAAGAAACGCAAGAGAGGAAAACGTGGTGGGAAAAAGGATCTGTCTAAAGTTAAATGCTTCAACTGTCAACAGAAAGGACACTTCGCTCGTGATTGCACTGAGCCGAAGAAGGTACTTTCAGAATCTCTCTCTCAGTTATATGTTTCCTCACATGTGATGGTTGCTCATTCCCAACCTGTGTGGTTTGTGGATACAGGTGCAACAAAACATGTAGCACGTGATCGAGAGGGGTTCGTAGATTATCACCGGATTCCAGTGGGAAGCAAACATATCTTCATGGGAAACAATAGCTCCGAAGAGGTGCTAGGGGTTGGTTCTTACCAGCTCAAGTTGCGCACTGGGCGCACATTGATTCTTGAGGATGTGCGATATGCACCCACTGTTCGGCTTAATCTACTTTCAGTTACTGCTTTATTAGACAGTGGTTTTTCCTTTATTTTTAAGGGTAATAAGTTGGACATCTTTTTGGATGATGTTTTGTTCGGACATGGTTTTCGCATGGATAGTCTTTTTCAATTGGATTTAATTGATTCTCAGTCTTCTTATTCTTATGTGGTGAATGATAATATTGTGAATGATTCTACCACCTGGCATGCAAGACTGGGCCACATAGGCCAAGATAGAATGACTCGTTTGGCTAGAGAAGGCCTTTTAGGCCCACTCGCAAAAGTCAATCTACAAACTTGTGAGGCTTGTTTGGCCGGTAAAGCATGCAGGAAGCCTTTTGGAAAGGCTGTGAGAGCAACTCAACCACTTGAGCTAGTTCACTCTGACATATGTGGACCTATGAGTGTAAAGGCACGCCATGGCGCCTCTTATTTCCTTACACTGATAGACGATTATACGCGATATGGTTATGTGTATCTGATATCTCACCGCTATGAAGCTTTGGACTGTTTCAAACGCTTTGTAGCTGAGGTTGAGAATCAGAAAGAGAAGAATTTAAAAACTCTTCGCACTGACCGGGGACGCGAATATTTGTCAGATCACTTCAAGAAGTTTTGTGAGGAAAAGGGGATACGCAGGCAACTTACTATTCCTAATACTCCACAACAAAATGGTGTTGCGGAAAGAAGGAATAGAACATTGTTAGACATGGTTAGGTCTATGATGGCGCAAGCAAACCTTCTATATCTTTTTGGGGGGATGCCCTTTTGACTGCAGCCTATATACTTAATCGTGTGCCTTCACAGTCAGTCAAATCCACCCCTTATGAGCTTTGGAATGGCCAAAAGCCAAATTTGGATAACTTGCGCCCATGGGGCTCAGCAGGTTATGTTCACAGTACTTCTCATAAGTATGGGAAACTAGGGCCTAGAGCAAAGAAGAGTATCTTTCTAAGGTATTCTGAAAACTCTAAAGGCTATGTGATGTATGGTGAACATCCAAATGGTGGAAGGACTGAAATAGAGTCTCGTGATGTCGATTTCATAGAGAGTGATTTTCCTAGCATTGGAGATGCGAGTAAGAATCTTGACCTCTATGAGTTAGAGGAGGTTGAACCCACTTTACCATCTTCAAGCGAAGGTGGGGAATTAGTTCCTCATCCGGTTGTCGCTGAAGATAGTGTAAGTGACCTTCAACCTAGTGGGAGTATCCCAGACAGTGGGAGCACACCACAAGGACCATTAGGTCAACAAGATTCTCAACTGCGTAGAGGTGCACGAGGAAGAGTTCCACGTCGTCGTTTTGAGATTGACGGAGAAATTCTTATGTGCACTCCAAATGATGAAGACGAGCCTACTTCTGTGGAAGAAGCCTTATCTTCATCTGCTAGAAATGAGTGGATGGCTGCAATGAAGGATGAGTTAAGCTCAATGGAAAAGAATTGGGTCTGGGAGTTGATTGACCTTCCGCCAGGGCGCAAGACTATTGGAAACAAGTGGGTTTTTAAAGTCAAGCGCAAGGTAGATGGGTTAATCGACAAGTATAAGGCACGTCTTGTGGCGAAAGGCTATACCCAACTGCGGGGTGTGGACTATGAAGATACTTCTCCCCAGTGGTGAGATTTGCTTCAATTCGCCTGATCCTAGCTATTGTCGCCCAGCAGGATTTAGAACTTTTTCATATGGATGTTAAGACTGCGTTTCTCAATGGAGAACTAGACGAAGAGATTTATATGGCTCAACCTGAAGTCAAAGGACATGAGCGCAAAGTTTGCCGTCTCAAACGTTCTATATATGGTCTCAAACAATCGTCTAGGCAGTGGTACTTTAGGTTTCATCATGCCATTACCTCTATAGGTTTTGAAATGATTGAACAAGACCATTGCGTTTACGTAAAACGATCCAAGAAAAATATTCTAATCCTTTCTTTGTATGTGGATGACATTCTTTTAGCTGGGAATGACATGAGTTCCATTGTCGCCACTAAGCAGTGGTTGTCCTCAACTTTTGAGATGAAGGACATGGGAGAAGCTAATTATGTGCTCGGGGTTAAAATCATACGTGATCGTCCAAAGAGACTTCTCGGTTTGTCTCAAGAGACATACATCAAGAAAGTCATTGAACGATTTCGTATGCATAACTCAAAACCCATAGACACTCCAATGGACAAGGCGTGTACTTTGACCACAGACCAATGCCCAAAGAATGATGAGGAAAAGAATCGGATGTCCAAAGTGCCTTACGCGGCTGCAGTAGGAAGTCTGATGTACGCTATGCTGTGTACGCGTCCAGACATCTGCTATGCCGTTGGAATGGTGAGTCGTTATCAGAGTAATCCTGGACCCGCTCATTGGAATGCGGTGAAGAGGATCCTTCGATACTTGCGTGGAACCGCTGATCTCGTCCTGTGTTATCATGGTGGAGACTTGAGACTGAGAGGATACAGCGATGCTGATTGGGGTGGTGATAGAGATGAGCGCAGATCCACTTCAGGTTATGCATTCATACTAGGAGGTGGAGCTATCTCTTGGTGCAGCAAGAAACATACTTGCATCGCCCTATCCACGATGGAGTCGGAGTATGTTGCTTGTTCAGCAGCAGTCCAGGAAGCTGTTTGGTTGAGGTCATTCTTACAGTCTTTAGGGGTTACAGCTCATGCAGATGAGGCTGTCACTGTTCACTGTGACAATACAGCTACCCTAGATTTTGTAAAGGACCCCAAATATCATGGGAAGGCCAAACACATAGGCCTTCGTTATCACTTCATTAGAACTTTAGTTGCGCAAGGAGAGGTGTCCATGAAACATATACCTACTGGCAGAATGGTGGCTGATCCTTTGACCAAGCCCATTGCTAGAGATGTTTTCCTTTCTCACATTAGGAGTATGGGACTACGTAGGTTTTGATATGTTTATGGCATCTTATGTACTTGACATTATTTATTACATTAAATTTTCGTTCCTTGATTTGAGTTTATTATGGAATGAATGAATAATCTTTGTGATTACATATACATCCTTATTGAGAGTGTCACCAGGCTCGAATTGACCCACTCACACGGGTAATTCACCTTGGCGCTAAGATAGCGAGCAAGATGAGACATAATTGTCTTAAGCGCCAAGTGGGCGAATAAGATGATACAGCTTATAAAGCAAACATGTCGCCTTAGTTGGAGCTAAGATGAGACCTAATAAATGTAGGTCGATCATAGAGTATCTCCACAACTCTATGTAGCCTGTTTACAGCCGAATGTGAGATTTCAGGCAGGCACTATGAGAGTGACTGGGCTGAAAAACTCAGGTTAGGCGCTTGTACAGCGACTAGACTTAGATTCGTATGGCGTATTTATTATACATTTATGTGACACGCCCTTGCGGGTTACGCCATAGCATGCAAATCATACTGCATGTGCTAAATGCAGACCGACAGTGGGAGTGACGAATGAATCCCTGCTTCGTCACTGTGTGAGCCACTTGGATCGAAATTTTTGATCCTATATGGTACCCTTTTCACCTTAGACTATGTCATGAAGAGGATACTCAATGTCGCTACTTTAGCATGTACCCTTGGATCATGGATGATGCGGTCTCGCGGGGCATGTCTAGGAAAGCGGTTGGGTCTAATTGGAATGACATGAGGGCTTTGGGAAGAAAGTTCAATATTACATCATGTTGTGTGATTCATAGCCCGGGCGACTTTGTCGATTTTCGTTTCGATATGAGTCATGAATACATAACATATGAGAGGTTTAACACTGCTCATTATGAGGGATTTGAGAGTGTTTAATCTGGTGTAGTTGAACTATCTGGGGTACATACGAGATTTTTTGGAGTGATGTATTGTGTTAGTTTGGTGATAACTTAATACAATACTCCTCAACTGGACATCCTTTCTCGTAGGTCGCACGTTCCATTTCCTGTATGAGGAGATGAGTGGACGAGAGATAAAGAGGGACTGTACGATTTATTTGCCCTGTGTGTGGGCGAGTGGGAGCTGTTAATAAATTGGGTCAGTGGACCCATTATCCGCCCACTAACAGATAATGTGTATTTGTTAGTCTGGATAATTACAGTTAATTAGAGAATATTTATCTCCTAAGTGTTTGAGATAAATACAATCTTTATCTCCTAAGAGTTGGAGGTAAAGCCAGTCTCTAATTGTATCTCTATATAAAGGCTAGAGATATCCCAATAAATCAGAAGTCATAGCAATAACCCTCTCTCTATAGCACTCTCTCTAGAGCAATCACCAAGCTCTAGGATTTGGTTCGTGGACGAAGAACTCGACTCTAGTAGCCGTTTTCGTACCTGCGAAAAAGATCAAGCGTGTTGGAGGCTCGTAACAACAAGGATCCTACGTCGGAATTTTCGGAGACTTCGTACGGTATGTTTTCGAACCCATTACGTGTTACGTGGTAGCACAATAAATGTTGTAATCGTTTCAACAAAATCCATATCCTTTCTATCTTGATATTCTGTAAGTACAGAATTCTGTATGATAACTTTGTCACAGTGCTTTTGCAGCAACATGCCTTCTTTAGCTCAAGCTTCCACGTATAATCCTCCCTTCTTAATTCCTGTAACCCAGTAGTGTTGTAGCCTTTTGCCACCTTTTGTTGCTAAGGCTTTTCATCCCTAAGACTTTTATAGTTGCCTTCTCTTCCTCTAGGTTTTGAACCCCTTCTTCAGTAAACTTTTCTTCTGCAGATCGGAAGTTTCAAGTACCTCTTAGTTTACCATTTTACTTGTCCATGTGCATCAGTTTCACAGGGATTCTTTGGTCGTTTCATAGGGATTCTTTGGTCTTTTCTTTTGTTTTCTTCCTTTGCTCCCTTGGATATTATTACGAACAGCAGGGCTTAAGGAATCTGCTCCCTTTTGCTTTTTTTCTTTTAGCCACAAGCCATTGCAATTTAAACATATGCCCACAGCCAAATGCACACAAAGACAACCTGCTTTCTTTCTAATGAACTCCAGCATGTGCTTGCAAGTTCAACAAAACCTGAAGCAGGTCTTTGCATGTTGTACATTGCTGCATTAGTGAGCATAAATACAAGCAGCCCTTTTTTTTTCTTCCTTGGGTTCTTTCCATGAACAACAGGGTCTATTGAGTAGAGGATTCCCTTTTTATTTGGTTCCCCTTGTTTTTCTTCTTAGTTTACTAAGCAACAACACCTTCAACCATAGTCTCTGCAATTCCAACAAACATCCGATGCTTCAAACCCCTTTTGCAGCAACAACACTTGTTTTTTAATACCATATGCACATAACCACACGCACGCAAAGACATTCAGCTTCTTTTCTAGTACACTCCAGCATATGCATGCACTTTCAACATATCCGAAGCAGTCGTTTGCCACTATATCTTGTTGTACTAATGTCCACAAAACAAAGGCACAACATCATTTTTGTTGAAGCAAATTTTTGATGCAATTGAAAGTGATGTTAAAGTATCAAAGCCACAGATTTTACTTCAACCTTTCAATCATTGGTTGTTCTTTTTCATTTTTCTGTTCTAATGTGCACAAACAAAGGCACAACATAATTTTTTCTGAAGAAAATTGTTGGTACTGAAAGTGATGCTAAACTATCAAAGCCACATATTTTACTTCACCTTTCAAGTATTATGACCTTCTAACTGTGGCGAGCCTTTTCCTTTTTCTTCTTTTGCTATTTCCTGCTACACGTTACTTGCTATTTCCTGTTTACCTATAGTGAGCCTTCAAGCTTTGCCTAGACATCTTGATATCACGAGTTCGAATACCTTTTATTATATTTATGCAACATAAAGCAAGCCATCCACTGCACTGCTTTTTTTTTTGTGGTTAGACCACCCGATATCCGGACACCACATTGGGAGCCAACTAATCCGGTTTCGAGTCGGGCAGGATCACATGGGTGGCAAAGCTCTCCCTACCAAGTTTTAACGCAGCTGCATTCTCAGAGCTCAAACCCGAGACCTCTGGTTAAGCTAGAAAAACTCCTTCCCAGTTGACCTAAGCGCTTGGTGGTACTGCGTTGCTTTTCAAAAGAAACTAGCACGCTCTTCACAGCAATCCTGTCTACTTATCAACAGGATGCCTTTTGTATTAAAAACTTGCAGAAGTTGTATACTTTTTGTGTTGCTTTCCTTGTGCCAATTGTCTTGGCAGGCTTTGTTCTTCTTGATTTTATTTAGTCTCTATTGACAAGCATTAAGCTGGAATATGCTTTTCGAATTACACCCCCTTTGTTTCATAACGCCTCGATGCCACTCACATGTGCAAAATTCACTTGCACAGAGTAGAGTGCCTTTTTTAATAGCAGGCTTCTTTTAAGTTTTAGAAACAGGATGTCTCTTTATGTTGAATTTGAGCTCCTTATTTTTTAAGCCAGCTATTCCCATTTCAACAAATTCATATTGTTTTCTCCT